>PGFW01027084.1:18075-29349 GCA_003123925.1 Haematobia irritans
CTACCAACATTTGAAGAAAATTTTACCAAAAATCTACCAAAAAAGTCTTATTTTGAATTAAGGTATGCAACGTTGCCATTCATGCCAAAAACAGTCTACCAACATTTGAAGAAAATTTTACCAAAAATCTACCAAAAAAGTCTTATTTTGAATTAAGGTATGCAACGTTGCCATTCATGCCAAAAACAGTCTACCAACATTTGAAGAAAATTTTACCAAAAATCTACCAAAAGTCTTATTTTGAAGTTTTTGATAAAAATTTTGTGCTTATTATGAATTTTTATTTCTGAAGAATATTTTGTTACATTTTATTTCTATAAAAAAAACTTTATTTCTATAGAAAAAATTTGCCAAAATTTAATTTTTGTAAAAAATTTCGTTAAAACTTCATTTCTATAGAAAATTTTATTTCTATAGAATATTTTGTTAAAACTTTATTTCTGTAAAAATTTTATTTCTATAGAACGTTGCCTAAATTTTATTTTTGTAAAAATTTTATTTCTATAGACAATTTTGTTAAAATTTTATTGCTATAAAAAAAATTATTTCGATCAAAAATTACGTTAAAATTGTATTTTAAAAAATTTTATTTCAATAGAATATTTTGTCAAACTTTTATTTCTATAGAAACATTTGTCAAAATTTTATTTCCATAAAAAAAATTTTCAAAATTTTATTTCCATAAAAAAAAATTTCAAAATTTTATTTCCATAAAAAATTTTGTCAAAATTATATTTCTATAGAAAATTTTGACAAAATTTTATTTCTATAGAAATTTTTGTCAAAATTTTATTTCCGTAGAAATTTTTGTCAAAATTTTATTTCTATTAAAAATTATTTCGTTAGAAAATTTTGTTAAAATTTTATTTCTATAGAATATTTTTTTTAAATTTTATTTCTATAAAAAAATGCTATTTCAATTGAAAATTTTGTCAATTTTTTTTTTCAATGGAAGATTTTGTAAAATTTTTGTCAAAATTGTATTTGTATAGAAAATGTATTGATATATTTATTGCTGTAGAAAATTGGAGTACCTCTTAGTAGGAGAGGAACAGTTTGGTTGTCAAATTAATTTTTTAATTGATCATTTCTGTGATTGAAGACATTTCACTTAAAAAATTAATTGGATCAATTAATTTCGTGATTGAATCAGAAAAATTTTTCTGTGTAATATATGAACTTCCTCATAGAAATTATAACTGATATTATTTTGATTATTGCTTTCATTTTTTCGAAATGTAATTCTGTTACTATTTTAATTTGTGATATTCCACAAATATCAAAAATATCATATAAATCGGTTCAGACTTAGAAATATATATATTGTGTGGACATCGAACTTATCACACCACTGGTAACAGTGCTCCAGTTTGTAGCAATATTTAAATTTCATTCAACAGAACTGGACTGGTCCATACACATAAGAGACAGGTTGTGGTGTCATAGGCAGCGTCTGGTTTTCCATTGTCGTCTGATGATGAGTTTGTGTTGGTGGTGGAGTCTGGGAAGGTGGAGGATCGGCCACTAGTTTATTTTCTTTAATCTTCTCAAATATCCGCATACATTTCAAATGTTGATCAAACTCAAATACCGGATGATTGGCAGCCATTGTATAAACCAATAGTAGCTCCTTGAGGGTGTCAATATCAGACATAGTCGAAAAATCCAATTCGCCCCATGACTCCAGAGTGCGAAATATTTCGGTAACATTGGTTCGATTGCATGCACGTATTAATGCCAAATACAAGGCCATTTTACGACGAACTTTCATGTCTGTAGGTTCACCTTTTTGACAGGCAACCATGTCTTGTGCCAAATCTTGAGGATTGTTTGCTCTCAGCTCCATGCCCCGTAATTCTTGGGAGTCTCTGCGCCCCAACTCCTCTAGACAAGTACCAAGACTGTCTCTTATACAAATCGTAATTCAAAGGGCAAGCACAAATTAAGCAATGTGCACATTGTATCAATTCTTTTATAGCTCTCGAGAGCCCTAAACCACATAATGACGTCGCTTTTGGTAATCATCATTTTCGAGGATGTTGCAAATTTTTCAGTATTTAATGATGGCTACGAGGTAAAAATAAATTTTACTAATAATTCTTCTGGTGCAGATGTTATCCTCTTCACAGACCTATGGCGCGTTGGAACTGAACACCGAACGCGTATGGGTCTGTTGCCCACCTACTATTTATTGTTGAAATTCCTTTTCTTATATTTTGCTTTATTTGTATAAATTTGCTTACACTCTGTCTGGACCAATGCCGCATCACTGTGAAGAGTGACACACTATATTTGCAATGAACTCCTGGATGTATGATCTCTACTATGAATGAGATCACTGATGTCCTGGTGAGCAAAACCGTTGTATAGAGGAAACCAATTCACTGGTTTAGAGTCGTGTAAACCATTACGTATTAATTTTGCGATTGGTTTCTCATTCCCTCTTATCTTACCACCTGATATAGAGACAGTAATGAGACATTACAAGACCAATTTCCGGAAAATAAATCCACAATGTATATATAACCTCTTGAATATGTTATTTCGGTGTATTTATCATTTCATTTGTTCATCGGTGGTGGTGTTGTTTTCGGGGCCGGGAGTGGGGTGCTGGATATTTTTCGCGATGGCAACCCGCCATCTCTGGGAATGTTACGCGGTCTGTGTGGATTTTGTGAGCGTCTTGATGTTACCTTGATATTTCCAACACTGTCGCACGATGATGTTACGTTGGACTGTGGCACGATCTACTAGACGGAGAACGATTGTTGAAGCATTGGCGATGGATGCCGTGTGGTGGTGTTCCACTAATTCTGAGTCCTGTAGTTTGTGGGTTGGTGGTGTTGAGGAATATTGGCTCAGGGCATACGCAGTGGATTGGGATTGGCTGTATGTGCGCATTATTGTGTTCCGCTGGAATGATTGTGGAGGAAATCAACATGGGTTGTGATTTTCAACCGTTGTGATTGATGCTGTACGTAGTTCGTCAGCTAATGTTTATACTGAAATTGGAATAATGAAATTTGTTTTCATTAGGTCAATAGTGAAAGTCGTCTTAGTTTTGGATATTAATATGTTATATTATTTTGATTAATTGAAACATTCACTATCGACTAGAGCATGTTTTTCTCATCATATACTAATGTGGTTCGCAATATAAGTTGCACTTTCTTATCGATTTTATTATTGAGTTCTTTTTGGAATTTTATACGATCGTCTAGTTTGAATAAAAATTTAATATTTATAAAGTTTTGGTGGTATTTTTTGGTGTATTTAATTACAGACAATTTGGTGATTATATTATTAATTGAATTAATGATAGTGTTCACTAAATACCAAAAAAGGTATTTTTTTCAAGGTATGCAACGTTGCCATTCATGCCAAAACGTCTACCTAACATTTGAAGAATTTTACCAAATCTACCAAAAAGTCTTATTTTGAATTAAGGTATGCACGTTGCCCATTCATGCCAACGGTCTACCCAACATTTGAAGAAATTTTACCAAAATCTACCAAAAGTCTTATTTGAAGTTTTTGATAAAATTTTGTGCTTATTATAGAATTTTATTTCTGAAGAATATTTTTGTTACATTTATTTTCTAAAAAAAATCTTTTTTCTATTAGGAAAAAATTTGCCAAATTTAATTTTTGTAAAATTTCGTTAAACTTATTTTATAGAAATTATTTCTATAGAATTTTGTTAAAACTTTATTTCTTAAATTCATTTCTATTAGAGAAGTGTAAATGTTTATATTTTGTAAAAATTTTATTTCTATAGCAATTCTTGTCAAAATCTTTACTTGCATCAAAAAAATTATTTCGTCAAATTACGTAAAATTGTATTTTAAAAATTTTATTTCAAAGAATATTGTTCCAACTTTTATTTCTTATAGAAAATTTGTCAAATTTTATCTAAAAAAAATTTTCAAAATTTTATTTCCATAAAAAAAATTTCAAAATTTTATTTCATAAAAAATTTGTCAAATTATATTTCTTAGAAAATTTTGACAAAATTTTATTTCTTATAGAAATTTTGTCAAAATTTTATTTTCCGTAGAAATTTTTTGTCAAAATTTTTTTCTATTAAAATTATTTCGTTAGAAAATTTTGTTAAATTTTATTTCTATAGAATATTTTTTTTAAATTTTATTTCTATAAAAAATGCTAATTTCATTGAATTTGTCAATTTTTTTTTCAATGGAAGATTTTGTAAATTTTTGCAAAATTGTATTTGTATAAGAAATGTATTGATTATATTATTGCTATAGAAAATTGGAGTACCTCTTAGTAGGAGGGACAGTCTTGGTTGTCAAATTAATTTTTTTATGAATCATTTCTGTGATTGAAGACATTTCACTTAAAAATTAATTGGATCAAATTAATTTCGTGATTGAATCAGAAAAATTTTTCTGTGTTAATATATGAACTTCTCATAGAAATTATAAACTGATATTTATTTTGATTAATGCTTTTCATTTTTTCGGAAATGTAATTCTGTTACTATTTTATTTGTGATATTCCACAAAATATCAAAAATATCATATAATCGGTTAACTTGGAAAATTATATTATTGTGTGGACATCGAAACTTAATCACCACTGGTAACAGTGCTCAGTTTGTAGCAATATTTAAATTTTCATTCAACAGAACTGGGACTGGTCCATACACATCAGAGACTATCCTGTATCGGTTCTGGGGTTGATACATTTCCCATGAACTCGCTCCATAGTTATGAAAAAACGCTATCGAGCACTGGCAAGTCTTTGGTGTCTGTATTTTAAAGGACGATCAACCTCTACTGCAGATATCAGTTGATTGAAAAACCCAGGGCACTATGTCAGTAGTCATTATAAACAATGGCCAACAACCATGAAATATGCAGTCACCTGCTGCCGGGCTACTGCAAGACATAATTATTGGACCGTTTGATGGAAAAAATGCCTAAAAATGTCGACATTTGAGAAGAAGTTTTTACTTGAGAATAAAGAAGTTTTAATTTCTATAAAAATTTTGTCAAAATTCTATTTCTATAAAATTTTTGTAGAAAATGTTATCAAAATTTTATTTCTATGGATTTTTTTTTTATATTTTATTTATTTATTTTATTTCTATAGAAAAATGTATATCTATTAAAAATTTGCGAAGAGGAATGTTTTTGTAAAATTACAAAACTAAAGACTTACCAATCTTACCAAACAGTAAAAAATCTTCCATTTTTGTAGAATTCCACCGTTTTGGCAACCGTGATCACAATTACTTAACTTTATTAGTCCTATCTCTTTGGTTTTGATTTTTTGTCATGTAAAAGTTTAAATGCTTTTTCTAGTGATAGAAACAAAACTTAAAGAAAATTCTTTTTAGTCATTAGGTTAAAGGGGCAGCCCGATTTGTTCTTTACGAATATACTCAGATTCAAAAAAAAAAACATTTGGTCGCATTCCCTTTCAATTGAACCCTATTTGTGAAAAATCTGTCTCTTCTGAAGCAGTTTGGTATTGACGATGAAAAGTGGATCACTTACAAAATATCTAGCAACTCACCCAAAAAAAATATCTCTTGTTTTTACTCACGAAATTATTTGGTCCAATTGATTAAAATTAATTAAAAAATTAATTGATCCAATTAAAAAGGGTTTTGATACAATAAATTTGTGATTTATGTGAAATTAGAAAAATTTGGATGATAAACACAGGATAACAAGTCGAGTTTATCGAGTATAATTAAGTAACGGGCTGTCACTATATCTATTTAGCTCTTACTCATTGAAAGGAGTGTTAATCCTTTAGTAGTGGATTTCATTATCTTAAATGCTATACTATTAACGAAAAATTGTCTCAAAATTTTTTCCATTATTTTAATTGAATTTAAAAAAATAAATGTTTAGGCTGAGTCAAAAAAATAATAATGATTGGAAAAAAATAATTAATTGTCAATAATTTTTTTATAAACTTTGTTTGTGATTGAAGAAATTTAATTAAAAATTTTTTAATTGATTAATTTTCGTGATTTAGACAAAATAATTATTTTTCTATCTTGCGTTACTTGGCCATTATGAACAGCGGCTATAGGTTACGTTAGTTGGCAGCCCGATGTATCAGGCTCACTTGACCATTTAGTCCATTTGATACACATTGGTGAACTCTTCTTATCACTGAGTGCTGCCCGATTCCATGTTAGCTCAATGACAGGACCTCTTTTTATAGCCGAGTCCGAACGGCTTTCACATTGCAGTGAAACACTTAGAGAAGTTTTGAAGACCTCAGAAATGTCGCGCATTACTGAGTTGGGATATCCACCGTGAAAATTTTGGTGTTTGGTCGAAGCAGATCGAACCACGATCTGTGTATGCAAGGCGGCATGCTACCATTGCACACGGTGGTCCCTAATTTTGGAATGGTTGGAATTTCAAAAAATTTTATAATATGTCTCGATGCATGCTATCGAAATTTTGGTTTTATTATAAACAGCTTATCCTGTCTTATTGAATACGATAATCTGGAGTGTGCTATATAATTTGGAGAAGGAATTCGGAATGTTACATGTGAATGAATAAATGAAAAAAAAGTATAAGTTTGTAGTATAAGAGAATATTTTGACTGTTATAATAGAGAATAGAGTTTGCAAAGTATTTCTCTTCGAATTCATAAGCCGGTATATTTTCACATGACTTCGATTGATGGCTTGATAATCAAAACTGGCCACTCGAAATTGACTAGTTATTTTAGTCCTACTTCAAAGAGCTTTTAGATTACAAAAGTCAATCTCGATTTTATTTTACCTAAAATTTTGTATTTCATCTTTATGTATACCCTGAATATTTACAATAATCTTAAGAATAATAGTTCTACAATGGTTAAAAGATTCACATACATATGCATAGTTTACCTAGCAAATGACTTTGTGGGTAACTCAGAGGATTCCCTGTGGACATTTGGCATCGGAGTTTGAGCCAAACTGATGATGTTGACCCGAGGCAAACATGGCTGGATGCAATGTATGCTGTTGCCTCATTTCCTGTGTGGGACGGAGGTGGTGGGATGGTTGATGCATTTGCGTGTTGCGGAGTGTTGTGGATGTCATGAGGCAGCGTCGTGGTTTCCAGCATTGTCGTCTGGATGGTGAGTCTTGTGTTGGTGGTGGAGTCTTGGTGAAGGTGAGGAGTTGCCACTAGTTTTTTTCTTGAATCTTCTCGAAATGTTTCGCCGACATTCAAATGTTGATTCGAACGTCAATTTGGATGAGTTGGAGCATTGTATAAGCCAATGAGTAGGCTCCTGTGAGGGTGTCAATATCAGACAGAGTAGAAAAATGCCTTCGCGCCGTCGCCGGTACCGAGTGCGAAATATTTCGGATACATTGGTTCGATTGACCTATGCACGTATTAAGATGCAAATACAAGGCCATTTTCACGAAACTTTCATTTCTGTAGGTTCACCTTTTTTGTACGGCTAACCATATTGGTATGCCTCGAATGAAGCGATAAATCTCTTGTGTGCTTATTTGTTTTGAATTCATGCTCTCTATTGATGGCACTGATTACTGATGAGGCGCGAATTTTTCAGACCCAGATCTCACGTATATCCAATGTTACCAGGATATTGTAATTAGAATGAACAACGATCTACGTGTAATAGATAATAATTGTTGGTATTGTAATGGAAAACATATTATGAATTCCTCTGATTTTGCGCTTTTTGTGTGTTTTATGTCGCTACAATTAAAACCAAATTATGATATGACGTTCAGCTATATTTAAATGGATATTGTTATACTTTTTGCTTGTGTATGTAGACAAGAATTTTTTCGATATAATATTTATTATACTATTGATAATGTTAAGGTAAAATAATAAAAATCTCATTAAACCTATAATCTTTCTTGGTCGCGACAGATGAAGATATTTTGGCTCTAGCAGAAATCGTATTGTTTGCGCTCGTTTATTGGAATGAACTGAACAAGGAACGGGTTTTTTCATGGGTTTGTTGTCGCAATTCCTTACTAATATTATTGTTGAACTTTCACTCATATTCTGTAATATATTTCGACTAAGTTGTATCTTATAGTTATATATTTGTCATCTTACATCTTTCTTAGTACTGGCAACCATATGTGCCTCTGCTCTCGCATATCTCGTATAGAGTTGACAAAATTTGGTCGTCTTGGCTCAATGTACTCTTTGATTTATGATTCTATCATACTTATTTTTATGATGTTTATTATACTGATTGTTCACAAGTGGTTGGAGAATAGCCTGTGTCTGACTAACTGTCTCTGTTGAAGATGATTTGACCTCGAAATATCTATAAGTCCTAGGTCTATAACGATACTTATATAAACCCTATCAACCATATTTTTGCGCTCATTTCTCGCGTCTTAGCACTCTAGGCCGCCACCCTTCCTGCCTCGGCTGCTCCACCACAACCATTACCTTCCTACCCAACCTAAAACCGCACCCACACTCACTTTCATTTCTCTCTCTTCGCCCGTCCCCATCCGACCCCCCCCCCTACTCTGGATACTCTCCTTATTTGCTCAAGGCACTTGCAATTTGCGCATGCGCACAATATCTCTCTCATTAAAAAATTTATATTCACAGCCGAGTGACTTATGTGTAAAGTATTTCTTTTTCGTTTAAGATTTAATCACATAGTATATAGAGAATATGTTATTTTGGAAATTTCACCAACTTTGTGGGTATATCGCTATGTGAAAGTTGAGAGGACAAACTAATGATTCTTATTATTTTTTAATATTACACAGAATAAAATTCTCTCTCCACTGAAATGCCTCAGAGAAAAGAACACTTTAGACACGTTTCTCTAGCATATATTTTTGTGAAATAGTTCGGTGGATATACTTGGCGTGTCAAATCCCAATAGGTTTTTTCATTAACTTAACAGTCTCTCGCGCAGGTCATTCACGATTTTCCGAATTTCCTCTTCAAAAGGAACTATTTGTCACGACTATAGATGATTATCTCTTCTTTATTCGATCGCCTCTCGGCTGTTGAGAATTGAAGCACAAGTATTTTATTTTGTTTTTATTGCGAATAGTGTCGTACACGAAAATCTATTATATTGTGGCCTAATATTATTAGTATAGAGTGAATTATATGCGGATAGAAGATATGTTAGAAGTTGGCTTATCTTTATGAGTGCGTTATTTTTACTTTCACTTTTCGTCCCCATTTTTAGTGTGTATTTACATTGATTTATTCCTTACCTGATATTATAAGTGCATATATGTAGCTTCTTTGGTTTATATTCCTATGGTTATTGTTTGTTTAGTTTGTTGTTTTTATATTTGGTTCGGCTCTCATATTCCAGTGAAAGGGGACTATATATCCTTAAAATAGTAAAAACTCAGGATCCCGGAGTTCAGCGGCTTGATTATTATTTTTTATTAATACTACTCGGTATAGACGATGATATTATTCTTTTTAAAATTGTTACCATTCAGGGTAACCTTTATTGATGGGTATTAGGTATCATCTCACATAAAGTGATTTTAATGTATATTTTAACAATATTTTTTTTTTCTGAACAAATATTTCTTTAATTAATATAAGGTTAGAATTATTTATTATATTGATTCTAAATAATTATATTTTTTTGTGTGATTTATATCTAAAATCTTATTATATCTTTTTGATATCTCGGTCTAAACGAGGTGATGGTTTTCGTAATAAATTACTGATTCGGGCGGAAATACAATCGTAAAAAGATGACATAGGTTTAAGAAGGCGATGGAACAAACAAAGGAAAATTTGGAACTTGGGTAAATGTCATTTTTTACAATGTTTCTGGTTTTTACGAAATTTTACAGTCTCGGATTATTCACAGTTAATTTTGAAGTGTATTAGTTATCGGCGTTTGTGATTTCCCAAAACGATAATTGCGGATATGAAAGGGGTACGTGGTGGAGGATATTGTCGGGATATCGCAAAGAATTGTCCAGTAGAATATTTTGTGACATAAATGACCAATCAATAGATATGGATGGTATGGAAATAAATTTTGATTTTTCTACAAATACCTGAAGATTTTGTTTTGTGATCTCATTGTCTCCATTTGTCCAAATCAAAAATTCACATTGTTTTAATTTTGTATTATAGATACATGGAGAAGTGAAATTACAATGTACCAAGGATGGTTTCAGTGTTGTGCCGCAGGTAATAATTCAAAAAGTACTCGCGTAAACGTTTTTTTATCTAAGATTGAAATAATATATTCATATGTTCGGTGTTGAATTTTACTACATTATTATATTATTTTCTTATTATTCTTGCGTCGACGATTTGTTTGTTGAAAATAGATGGTAGAAAAAAAATAAATTTATTAAATAACAAAATCTATTCAAATGATCCACATCTATTTGAGTTTCATTCTGCGCATCGGTGGAACATTGAGGCCTTTGCAGTTTTTTGTATTCATAGCTGTGATATAACAGAAAATGATTGTTCTATGAAAATGATTAAGAGACGTGGATTGTGTTGGAGAAAGGAACCTTACTTAAATATGTGTACAAGTATCGATGGAAATTGTGCTAGTTCAACTTTATTATACTTTATGTATGCAATTATTTAGTGGCCGTTATAGGATTTGGGAACGTTACTATGCATTTGGAAGAATAGTGAGTATGATTTCTTCTCGTGTCAACAACACAGATGGAGAGGTAATGTGCTAGATAGATACAAGAATAAGGAAAACTTTTTTCTCTCTATGTTTGTCGAGAATATCTATCTGGTTCATTCTCTAGGAAGTATCGATTTTCGGGAAATCAGTATGATAGGATAGTCTCTAAAATATAATATAACACCTTTATGGATATTAGAGATATATTTGTAGTTAAATATCAATGAGCTTTTGAGTAAGATTTTAGTTTCCTCATTTGGGAATTTTTATGAATTAAACAAAGTTGAAGTTTATTTCGCTCTGGCGCATTGATCTTTGCTCCATATAGATTAATGTAAAATACTTACTGGACTATACATTGTAGGCACAATTTGTTGTTTGTGTGTATAAGTATTTTCATATCTATTCATTCTTCTTTTGTGATTATCTGAAGCGAAGATTGTATATTTTATATGTTTAGGGATATGGGGACCATTTAAGTGCTTGCAAATATTACAAAAATTTCCATGTATATCATGATCCAATTAATAGTACATGAATTATTTTTTCTTTTATTTTAGATAATTTCTTGGACACGAGGCAAGGGTGTTTGTCCTAACTGGCTAAACTGTCGAGAATTGGCGTAAAATGTTATAAGGT
>PGFW01027086.1:16582-29489 GCA_003123925.1 Haematobia irritans
TGACGTATACCGTTTGTCTGTTTTTTCCATGTGTTTTTCATATGTTGTATGATAAATTATTTTCTGGAAAACAAACAATAAAACTTTCATACATACGTTCGTTCACTATGCAATAAAAAACTTGCCAACGTCAACAAAAACAATAATATTTTTTTTTTTGTTTTTGTTTTTTTTTTTTTGTGTTATGAAATTTCGATGGGGAAAACGTCACGTAAAACCTGAAAACAAACAACTCTCTCCCAACTACCGCCCCGCAAAACACCACCCCGAATTCTCCCAGCCAATCTCGCTCGACCACGCGCCCTCCCCCGAACGACGGGAGGAAGAAGAACGACCGAATATTGTTTGTTTTCAGGTTTTTCGTGACGTTCCCCATCGAAATTCCTCATAACGATTCTTCATGTTTTTTTTTCTTTTTCTATTTCCCCACACAACAAAAAAACAAAACAAAATGAAATTTCGATGGGGAAAACGTCACGTAAAACCTGAAAACAAACAAATGCGTGGACAACATCAACAACAACAACACAAACAAAAAACCCAACCAAAACAATTGGTGTTTTTGTTCATGGTTTGGTAACTCTTTGTGTGCGTGGGTGTGTTGGCATGTGCAAAAACACTCTCTCGTTGTTTATACACATGACAAAATATGTGTGATGAAATGTACATACATATACACACTCGCACTCTCCCCACATCAATGCAAACAAAAAATAAACACAAACGCCTATATGCTTACTTACTGCTGGTGTTATACCCACAACATTGCTGGCTGGCTGGCCGACCACCTGCCCAATAATGACAACGGCCAAATGACTGTGGCGATGATCTATGTTGCCTTTAACCATTTTGGTTGCTGTTTCATACTGTTCAACTGCGATTGAAATGATGACAATCAACACCAATGTGTGGTCGGAATAATGAAAAACAAAAACGAACGCTTACCTTTGTATATTCATATGGATGTGTGTCTTATCCACATTTGTGTGGCATTTCATCAACATTTCGCTGTATTGTTTTGGAAACATTTGCTATTTAAAATGAAAATCCTTGCACTACACATGGTGTTTAAACAACAATAACGATGCTGATGTTTTCTATGGTTACATATATGGCCTCAATTGTCTATATTGTATATTTATTTGGTTTACCCCGATATATCCTCGGCCTTGCCATTTCTAAATCCTTTCGTAAAACCATCACCATCACCGTTTTATACATGAAAATCCTGATGCGGATACTCGTTTCGTTATACTCTTGGTATTTGTTTGACTTAAAATCTCGATGTCACACAATGGATTTGGTGGGGGTTTGTTTATCTGCTTTTTGATGAAAATCTATTCACATACACCCACCCAATAAAAAAACACACACACACACAAAAACAATGCACCTGCTGTTGGTTACTGTTAATCCTGATGTGTCGCTCATTACGATTGCTTTCGTTTACATTTCTCTTTCACTCTCGCCTCAATGATCTGAATGGGTGATGTGATGGGGGTGCTCATATGGATGTGTATGTATTTCTGTATTGGTTGTAATCCATTCACTCGACTCGACTTAAATTGTTTCTGTCATGAAACATGATTTGGTAACTGCTCTTGCTCTTCCTCTCGTTCTCCCACTCATTCTCTAATTCTCTTTCTCTCCCTATTACACATCTGATATTGTTGGGTAAATACTTTGTCGTAATTGTGTTGATGTGAATGCTTTGTGATGGATGGGTGGTTTGGTTCGTTCGTTCGTTGCTACTTGGTTAACATTAACCATTCAAAACATACGCGGGCCCTATATTCTCTTGTTTGTTTTCTATTATTTTTGTTGCTGCTCATATGGCAACAACGATATCAACGTCAAAATGTCCACATTTTGGGCACATTTCATCGTATCCTGTTTGCTTATTGTTGTATGGTTATGGCCTTCTATCTTGTTTGCCTTGGCTGGGCTGTTATCCTGGCTGTCATATCCTCTTCTCATTTTTTTTTGTCATGGCAATCTTATGCTTATCCTGATTAAATAAATCTGTCATACAAAAAAAAAAAACCAAAATACAAATACCAAACGTAAATAATATCCTTTTAAGAGACAGGCTTAACACCCTACTAAACACAAAAACAATTTTTTTGGGCAAATACATCCTGATTTTTCAAACAAAATTTAATATATCTAACAAATTATGAAATATCCCTCTTCAAACCCCTTTCCCTTTTTACAAATATGTCCCTCACAACCATAATTTATTTTCTTACTTCTACACGGGGGGCCATTCTTCCATATTTGTGTTTTCGTTTTTTTTTGTCATTTCTTCTGTTGTACTACCAAATCTAGGTCATTTGGTTTAAGGACACCATGCAATTGGATACCACCGAACGTCATATTATGGAGAATCGTGGCTCACGTCATACGCTGATTATACGTAAAGTGCATCCCCAAGATTTTGGTAATTATTCGTGTGTGGCTGAAAATCAACTTGGCAAGTCACGTAAAACTTTACAGCTGAGCGGTAAACCAAATGTGCCTGTATTCAATTCCCCACCAGTCAGTCAGTATAAGGACCGGTAAGTAACTAGGTTAAGCTGTATGGTATTGTCTCTTATTCTACCATAAGTGTGTAGAGAGATGAGTATATGTGTGTGTGTCTGTATGTGAGTGCTCATGTATTATTGGCTGTTACTCCTGGTGGTGATTGTTTTGGTCTTGGTGTTTTTTGTTGTTCTTACTGGTGGTTTCGAGTCCAATTAGTATCACCACTTGATGGGCATCCTACAGATTGTATATAAATTTCATTGTACAAACGAGAGAGAGTTTATCTCGTGCGTTTTATTTTGTGTTGTCTTATTTTTTTCCCTTCCATTTCAAAAGTTGTAATCAATGGCATACATTCGTTTATAAAAATCATTTTGTGAATGATGTGTTTTATTTTTCGTTGGTTTGTTCCTTGCCTGCTATGTTGGATTAATCTGGCGTACATGTTACAAATGTATGTAAAGGACATAATCACCTTAACTGGTTTTTACACAAGCTGCTGTTTCCTTTTTTTTGTGTACTTACACACTGGACTGTTTAAACCTTGATATGCTTATGTACAGTGTGTGGCCAACAATTAAGGACGATGTAGAATTTCAGTGGTAATATTAATCCTTAGAAGTAAAATACTCTTTATGATAAAGGAGAACAGCATTTAAGCAGCAAATTTGTTAACATGTTTTTGTTTCGGCTTTTATTTACAAAATAAAAGAACGGCACAATTTTGAAACATTTCATTTATTGCAATTTTATAATTATTTATTTTATTTCAATTACTCTGTATAATGGCTTTGTAAGAATGGGCCTCAGGAAAATATGGCCCAAACCCCAAATTTCGGGTGATTTCATAATGAATAAAATCTCATGGAATATGAGTCCAAACAAAATATAATTAAAGCATTAAAATCGATTCCAAAGTAATATCAGTGTTCATTTTCACTCTTGATTTAAATGACCGTGTGAAAATGAATCCCACCTGAACGAAAAAATATGATATTTTCAAATCCAAAATTAATATGTAATTTGTACACACTTAGCCTTATTAAAAAGGAACAACATATGTCACTCACTATTCGCGTTGCCACTTTGGATTCTGTTCATAGGATGAAGTCTCTTACTTGACCGAAGACCGATTTGGCTCGATGGAAGAAAATCTTAAATCTTTGTAACGCGCTTTAGACTCTGTCCATAAGGACAAAACCTTAAACCCCAATCAAGAGCTGTCGACCCTTATCGTTTTCAGATCGCTTTAGCCCCACTTTGATCTATCTATAGGAGAAAATCTAACTGAAGTTTGAAAATCGAAGCCAAACTAAAGTTATGGCTTATTTTCTCTTTTGATTTAAAAGATCGTGTGAAATTGAACCCTACTGAAGGAAAAATAGGAGGATAGCCTCACATGAAAACAATTCCTAAAAGGAGATATGCACTGAAAAAAAATATTACGTGATATTAAAGTTAAATTTACATGTCTTTAAACTAAGGCAAATTTTCCTTAAAGTAAAGAAACACATTTTTGATTTAAAGAAATCGTCCTTAAATTAACTGAAATATTGAATCTTTCGATTTAAGATAAAAACGCTTCAAATATATGCTAAGACTTATTTTGAGGATTTAGCATCTTTGGCTTAAAGTTTTTTGTTTTTTTGGAATTAAGAAAATATTTTTTACTTCGAAGTATACGTCATAATTTGGATTTTTAACGTGGCATTTGTTTGTACGTGAACAGCTTTATTAATATACCAGAAAAATCTATCTAGATTTAAAGTCAGAGAGGTCGCAATAAATGTCCTTAAAGACCCCGCATCTTTGCTCGGATCAATACCAAAATCTTTAAAGGAAGGTCAAAATCTTTGGATCCAAAGCTAAAACTTCTTTTTGAGTGTGGGTTTATATTTTAAACTTTAATGGAGTAATGGAAATGAAGGTATATCCCAAAAGGAATACCAAATTTGGTGTTTTGTTTTTACATTTAATTTTTTTGGGGTCCATTTCAATTTAGATTTGGGGCTATATTCGTCAGCACAGTATTATTACCTTAACACAACCAAACAAATTCACGAAAATTTTTCAATTAAAATTTTAATTGAGTTTTAAAAATTTCAATTAAAAATTATAATTGATTCAATAAATTTTTAATTTGAAACAAAATCAATCACAAAAATAATTAGTATCAATTAATTTTTTAATTGGATCAATTAACTTTTTAATTGACCTTTCATATAATTTTTTTAATTGATACTAATTCATTTCTGATATTGAAGACATATTCAATTTAAAAATTAATCGCGAATCAAATTAATTTCCGTGATTGATTCTATGAAAAAAAATTTTTTTGTTGTGTATGTAAAATAGAAATAAATTTCTATACGTTTGTCAAACTGGGGCCAAATCACACGCGCAGTCGAAATCGAAGTACTTCGTCTTCGTAATGTAGTTTACGCGATCACCCCAGTCGTTAATCGAAATTGTTTTCTACTCGAAGTTGAACACGAATAGTAGCATGCTATCGAAAACGAAGTAATGTAGATGATTTTTGAGCAGAAAAAAGTGTGAACAAAAAAAACAAGTATTGCGTGAAAATGAAAGTATTATTATATATTTTGGCGAAATACATTTTAAGAAATGTAATTATTACTTGCATTTAGGGCGCACACACGGAACAAAGAAAGGAATGCCTCAGTAGCCGCCCTTCAAAAAACCTCTTTTTTTCAAAGAACGTTTTTTTAAAAGCTTCTTTGTAGACGAAAGCTCGTTTTAAATCTCATGCGATTGTTAAAACACCAATTAGTTAACAAGCACTCACTTCAAAATAGAATCACTTACAGGCAATGCTAAACGACTTGATTTTGTCTCGTAATATTTTTCCTTATTATGCCACTTTGTACTCATCCTCTGAATCCGAAGACGAGGAAAACAAAAACAGATGGATTTCATAAATAATTTTTACACATATACCATATTTTGATCCACAAAAAGTTTACTTTATGAAATCATCTTTTGCATCCTATTTCTTATTACCATATGTTTTACAGGCAATGTAAAAAAAGTAGTAAGTAGAAATGTTTCTTCGATACGAAAACAGAACTCGATGACGAATGCGGTGATTTGCCCCCTGGTCCTAAAAACTAATGGGTTCTTCATATATTTAAGGGCCGGTACTATGTTTCATCTTCGCGTAATCCATTGATACACCACTTTCTTTGTGTCGATATTTCAAACAAGTTTAGAAGTAAACAAGTATATATGTTTGTTTTCATGTATTATTTTGGTTATTCAAGAAAAAACAATCGCGGAACATAAGTGATTTTCAACTCGAAAAACCAAAACATAGTTATCGACCTTTAAGTTTCAAAAACTTCTTGGGTGTCAAAATTCAGCATATCCTATAGAAGTGAATTTGGGACTGTTACATATATAAAAAAGGATTATTTTGGTGAAATTTAGATTTTTTTTTAATATTCCAAGCAAAATTAAGAAAGTGACATATATTCAAAATTAAAGCATTTTGTCTAAAAATTTGATTTATGAAACTTGATGATCATTTTTGAGTGTTCGCGACTATGAATTTTTTTCTTTTGGGAGCGCCACCGTGCGTGCAATGGTTAGCATGGGCCCGCCTTGCAATACACAAGCGTCGTGGGTGGCGATTTTCCTGCTTCGATCGCATTTTGAGGGTATCAAAAACTTCTCTAAGTGGTTCACTCAATGTGGAACGCCCGTTTGGACACTCGGCTATTAAAAAGAGGTCCCTTGACATTTGAGCTTACATGGAATTGGGTAGCAACTCAGTGATAAGAGAGAAGTTCACCAATGTGGTAATCCACATGGACTTAAATAGTCTAAGTGAGGCCTGGATCATCGGGCTGCCCACCATAACTAACCTATTGACATTTTAAGAGTTTGTCATCATTTTAAAAACTAAAATTGCATTGTCTTTTCATAATTGCCAAATTTTCGTCTTCAAAGTCATGATTTATAAATTTTCGTCAAAGTCGATTAATTAATTTTTGGCCAAGTTTGATTAGCCTATTGAACTTAAAAACAAAAATCTTAAAAAAAAAATTGATTATCGAATACACAAAGGGTCGACTTGGACTTAAAACAAATACTCTACTAAATCAATTTTCGACTCTTTTTATCTCTAGAAAGTATCCTATTATTCATTCTTTACACTGTATTCTGGTATTTTACATGGAGAAATTTATTTGTTGTTGGTTTCGGGACAGGTACAATTAATTACCCGAACCATGAAACAAGCAAAAAACCATTCGAACCTCTGAGAATTGCTGAACAACTTCGTCGTTACGTGTGTGATTTATCAAATGTTTTGATAATGCCAGAGAAAGAAGATACTTCATAATTGACTCAGAAACCAACGTCGGCACGGTTTTTGTTCCAACATACGTGTATTAAATGAAAGTCTTTGATTGTTACAATTTATTTAGTGGTATTATTAAAAGGAAACATTAGGAAATTTAAATGAAAGAGATGGAGAGGAGGATAATTAGCCTGAGTTACAAAAAAAATGTGCGAAAATTTTTATTAGGAAACATTGAACGTTTGCTTAATAACCAATTTATCAAAATCTGAAAATTGAATGGGAATATCAATTAAGAACTATGCGAAATATTCACAAGGATCTAATTAACGTTCTCTTAGTTTTTCGAGCTAATTATACAATCTACACTGGCCTTGAAAGAAAGCTTTAGTTAAGCGACTTTAAATTCAAGGGTTAAAGAAAATTAAAATCAAAAGTCAGCCGGTACCATATATACATGTATATTGTTCGTGATATTTTAATCTAAACCAATATGGATCATTAATTTATCCCGTTTTCGAAAGTATAATAAAAGATGCTAGAAAACTTAATTGAATTGAGGCTTTTTTTTTCACATTCAATAGAAATTCGCCATGTGCTGCAAAAAACAAAGAGAGATTGGCGGAACAGAAAGCCAGACAGACACTGAAAAAAGCGATGTCCGGTTCTTAAGATTTTGTCACTTACAATAATGATGTTTGATCATTGATTCCGATCCAAAGAAAGTGGAGAATTGAAGTACAGGCATACTTTTAAAACAGAATTTTTTTTTACACTGGCAAGTTGAAAATTGAAAATTTTGTCCTCCAAGTGGCTCCGGAAGCTCCATATCTGTGGAATAGCTTTTGTATGGGAGCTATATATAATGATGGACCGATGTGGACCAATGCATGGTGGTTAGAGCACCATGATATTTACACCACGCTAACCAAATTTCAACCAGATCGGCGTGAATTTTGCTCTCCAAGAGCGATCCGAAGCATATCGGTTTTATCATGGGGAGGCTGTATATATAATTTAAACCGATATGGGCCTAATTTTCACCATATATTGCACCATGTACAATTGCAACCGGATCGGATGAAATTTACTTCCTAAAAGGACCTTCGAAAGCCAAATCTTAGGGTTTCGGTTCTATATGGGGGCGATACGTCCTACATCCGCCTAAACATCAATAGCAATCTACTTGTGCCAAGTTTCAAGTCGATAGCTTAATTTTTCGTTCGGAAGTTAGCGTGATTTCAAAACGGACGGATTTTTCAGCTTTCAGGGAATACGGAATCAAATTTGCGGTTCTTTGACCTCAAGAAGTCAAATTAGGGAGGATCGGCCTTTCCTATGTGGGTTACATTAAAACATAGACACCATGAATGCCAAGGAATGTCAAAACTCGGTATATCGGTAATATATGGGGCTATTAACGAAAATATGACAACCGATATAGCTCATTGTAAACTTGATCTGCCTGCAGAATTGTGCGGATACTTTCAAATTATTGAAGCATGTTAGAGTGAGTACTCTGAAAAAAAGCATGTCCAAAAGATTTTGTCTTTACTTTAAAAATTTTGGTAATTGATTTTCAGCCAAACAGAAGCGGAGAAATTCAAGTTAGGATACTTTTTAAGCCACAATTCTCTTTTATATTTGGTGTTTTGTGGTATATGCTTCTAGGAAGCAAATTTTAATTTTTTCTTTTTTTCAGCTTATTTTCTTCATATGCTATCAAGTCCGTTAAAAACCGAGCTAACGAAACTTCTATTTTTTCGCCAAAATTCTGGGCTCCGACTTCCAGTTGAAGTTAATGCTATGTTCTCAAGTAAAAAACCGTCTTTTATAAATAAGTGTTTGAAAAACATGTCCTATATTCTTGAACGATTTTTTGCTTTGGTAAGTCAAGATGCAAAAAGACACAAATTGAAAGACAATTTCATATAATTTCTAAAATATTATTTTTTTTTTTTTTGGAATTTTAAAGTCATGTTGACCTCAGCCCCAAAAATTTTTTTTCTTTCATGTTTATATACCCACGTTTTTAAGTGCAATATCACAGGAAATATGCTTTATGATTAGAGAAAATGCGTCTTCTATGTTAAGCAAAATTTTCATTCGATATTTTAAAGGACATGAAATCTTTGACCTCACGACCAATATTTTTTTCAGTGTACAATAGCAGAGAAACATCTATAAAATTCCGACACTAATCCAAAATATGTAGACGTTATAAAGTTCAGACAATGAATATTTCGAATATAATACAAGCGACGGATAACAAATTTATTTAAACGCATGTAATAAGTTTGCTATATATGTTACCATACCATAGAATGGTGATGGGAATAAAAACTGTGATGTGATGGTAATGGCTATAAAACTTGTGATCGCATAAATCTTAACAACTTTCAGTGTAAAATTATATATCTATCTTCCCAACATCAAAACAATAAATGCAGGTTTTTTAGGAGAATTTCCTACTATACGACCCATCCAGATCTGAGAATGGAAAGCCGGCCGAGACGCACTGGCGAAATTTCAGTCGCCGCCGAGCACCGGTTTTTTGCCAGTCGACGCCGCCGCCGAATTATGTCGAACTCATCTTCTACTTATTTAATTAAGCTTTAATTAAAAATATCGGTTTAAATCGGAAAATGTATATAAAAAAATGTCGTATTTTCTGCCAAATTTTGAACGCACATCATTCCATTAATCGCGATCAATTTAAAGCTGCTATAATAATTTGCAAAACATTTAGCTCAGAAAATTGTTGAATTGAAATGTAAAAGTGTATAGTTTATTCTGTTTCTTATTTCATTGGAATTTCCAAGCATTACCGCCCCAATTTCAGTTTCCTATGGTGCAATGATTGTCAAATTTTTTCTACTTTTCGCCATTGTTCTATGCATTTCAACGGTTTGTTTTTGTTTGTTGTTTGTAGTTTTTTTTTTTGTTGTTTCCTAAATCAAATATTTTTTAATTGATCAACTTTTTATCTGACTCAGAAAATTATTATGCGGACTAAAAAACCAATTAATATTTAAATACAGTTTTATCTCCAATATGATAAACATACAATGCACATATTAAAATAAATCCTCTTACAATGAGCTAAATGGGGCGAATTCCACAGAATTCTCATAACTTCCATATTGAGAATAATGCAACAAAAGCAAAAAGGAAATAATACAAATGAAATTGCAGCATAAAGGGAAAGAATTCATTTCAGTAACTCAAATGATGATGCTCCATTTCACACATAGTAAACGAAGCAGTATGCATACGACCAGAATTTCGGTTGAGATGCTGAGAATGAGGCATAAAGGATGCTGATTTACTGCAATATCAAGTCCCATTGCATATTTTTTTTTTCAATCCATAAAGAGCAATAACTTAACTTATACTTTTTCGTTTTGTTAGGATTTTTGTACTCGAGCTTCATATCAGTAAATTTAAGAGAATTCGCTCTTGAGCGGAATCAAGTCCAAAAATTTAATATTAACTTTTTATCATACCCCTTCCACCATAGGATCGGCGGGTTGTATATTAACTTTGGTCATTCGTGTCTGTTAACACATCCGAAATTTGCTCTAAGACCCCATAAAGGTATATATATTCTGGGTCGCTGGTGAATCTGAAGTCGAATCTGAGGCATGTCGTACCGTCCGTCGTCTGTTAAAAATCACACGCTTAACTTCCCGGACAAACGAAACACAAGCTACCGACTTGAAACTTTGGCACAATAAGTTGTTATTGATGTGGGTTCGGCATAGGTACTTGAACACTGGCCATACTCCGGTCCACATTCTTACGTTATAGCCCACCATTATAAACGGACTTCCAAACTTTTGGCTTGCCGAGGCCTCTAAGAGAAGCAAATTTCATCCGATCCGCCTGAAAATTCTGTTACATGTGTTAGTATTCATGGTCCTCTAACAACCACGCCAAAAATGGTCCACACAATGCGGTCCATAATTATAGGTATAGCCCCATATAAACCGAATCGCCCGGCCTGATTTGGCTTGCGGAATCTCAAAGAGAAACAAATTTCATTCCGATCCGGCTATATATAAACGCATGAATTTTTGCATGGTTTGTTAGAGACCATATACCAACATCATGTACTAAATTTCAGCCCGGAATCGGATGAAATTTGTTTTCTTGAGATCGCAAGCCCAAATCGGGGGATCGTTTTTTAATATGCGGGCTATATATAATTATTGGACCGATGTGGACCAATTTTTGTCGTGGTTGTTAGAGACTATACTAACACCCATGTACCAAATTTCAGCGGATGGATGAAATTTGTTTCTCTAGAGGCCTCGCAAGCCAAATTTGGGTCTCGTTTATATGGGGCTATACGTAAATGGACCGATATGGCTCATTTCAATACCATCCGACCAATATACGTGCAATCACGGTGCTGTTTTTCGAAGTAGCGTGATTTCAACAGACGGACGACGGACCGGCAATGCCCAGCATCGACTGCCAGAAGTTCTACCACGAACCCAAGAATAATATATTTATGGGGTCTTGAGAGCAATATTCGATGTGTTACTAACGGAAGACAAAGTTAATATACCTACCCAATCCTATGGTGGAGGGTATATAAAGAAGTAATATAAATTTTTTTGAACTATTCCCATCAAGAGCGATATTCTCTCAAATTACTATAAAGCTTCGAGTAGCAAAATCCTAACAAAAACAAAAGTAGTTAAAGTTATTGCTCTTTATGATTGAAAAAAAAAAATGCAATGACTTTGAAATTGCAGTAAACAGCATCCTTTATGCTCATTCTCCATCCAACCGAAATTCTGCTTATGCAATACCTTTCTTTACTTGTGGAAATGGAAGCATCAAATCATTGAGTACGAATGAATTTTTCCCTTATGCTGGCAATTTCATTTGTATTCATTACTTTGCTTTTTGGCATTTTACTCAGTGATGAAGTATGAGAATTCTTGGAATTCGCCCCATTTAGCTCAATTGTAATGAGGATTTATTTAAATGCTGCATGTAGTTTTTACAATTGGAGAAAACTGTATAAAATAAATTGTTTTAGTCCCGCAATAAATTCTTTCTTGAGGCGAAAGAAAAAGTTATCAATTAAAAAATATTGATTTAGGAAAACAAAAAAAAAAAAAAAAAAAACAACAACAAAAAACAACCGTTGAAGATGCATAGAAACAATGGGAAAGTAGAATAAATTTTGACAATCATTGCACAATAGGTGAAAACTGAAATGTGGGGTAATGTGGAAATTCCATGAAATAGAAACCAGAATGAAACTTATAGGCACATTTTACATTCATTCAAATTTCTGAGGCTAAATGTTTGCAAAATTAATTTATAGCAGCTTTAAATTGATCCGAATTATGGATGATGTGTTCAAAAATTTGGCAGAAAATACGACATTTTTTTATAGCATTTTCCGATTTTAAAACCGATATTTTTAAATTAAATGCTTATTAAAATAAGTAGAGATGAGTCGACAAATTCGGCGGCGGCGTCGACTGGCAAAACTGCGCGCGGCGACTGAAATCGGCAGTGCGTCTCGGCGCTTCATTCTCAGATCTGGATGGGGGTCGTATAGTAGAAATTTCTCCTAAAAAACCCTGCAATTTATTGTTTTTTGATGTTGGGAAGATAGATAATAATTTTAGCACTGAAAGTTGTTAAGATTTAAGCGATCACAAGTTTTTATAGCATTACGCCATCACATCACAGTTGTTTACTTCCGGCATCACCATTCTATGTAATGGTAACTATAATAAGCAAACTTATTACATGGCGTTTAATAAATGTTGTTATCTCGCTTGTAAATATATCGAAATATTCATTTTCTGACTTTATAAGCGTCTACATATTTTGATTAGTGTCCGTTTTATAGATGTTTTTCTGTCTAATTGTACACTGAAAAAAAATATGTCGTGAGGTCAAAGAATTTCATGTCTTTAAAAAATAGCGAATGAAAATTTTGCTTAACATAGAAGACGCATGTTCTCTAATATAAAGCATTTCCTTGTGATTTGCCTTAAAAACTGGGTATCAATAACATGAAAGAAAAGC
>PGFW01027088.1:9835-26206 GCA_003123925.1 Haematobia irritans
TTCTTAGCAATTTTGTCAAAATTTTATTTCTATAGAAAATTTTCTCAAAATTTTTATTTCTTAGGCAATTTTGTCCAATTCTATTTCTAGTAGGCAACATTTTCCTCCAAAATTTTATTTTTTGTCAAAATTTTATTTTCTAAAAGAAAAATTCTCATAAATTTTATTTTCTATAGAAAAAATTGTCTAAATTTTATTTTCTATAGAGAAATTTGTGTCAAAATTTTATTTCTATTAGAGAATTTTGTGTCAAATTTTATTTCATAATAGAAATTTCTCAACATTTGTTTCTTATATCAATTTATGTCAACATTTTTATTTCAATGAAAATTTTGTAAAAAATTTATTCTATAGAAAATTTTGTCTAATTTTATTTCTGTACAAAATTTTATTTTTATAGAAAATTTTGTCAAATTTTAATTTCTGATAGAAAATTTTGTCAAAAATTTTATTTTCTATAAGAAAATTTTCTAAAAATTTTTATTTCTGTAGAAAATTTGTCAAAATTTTGTCAAAAATTTTATTTCTATGAAGATTTTTCTAAAATGTTTAATTTCCTTAGAAAGATTTTGTCAAAATTTTCAAATTCCTATAGAAAATTGTCAAGTTTTATTTCTTATAGAAAATTTTGTCAAAATGTTGTATTTCTCGTTGTTTTTTGATTTCAGCTTAAAAAACCATGCATATGACTAAACTACAAGGGTACGCGTTAACCAACAGGAGGAAAGGGTTCAAGTGTGGATTCATGTGTTGGGTTTAATGAACTGCTGAATTTATTCTGATAATTGATCTTGATAGTTTTTTGCTGCAAGTAGAAGGATGCTGAATGAGGAAGTGTGGTAATTTCCGAAACGTGCGTTCATCCAATCCAATTTGTTCAGTCTATAGGCTTGCCAAAATAAATTTGACAAACACGTGTCTTCTCTGTTGGGTTTATGTAGCTACCACTTGTAGTTTACATCAGAGTGCATTGGTTTTTACAAGCTGAAATCATAAACACAGACAAAATTTATATTTCTATTAAGCAAATTTTCTCAATTTTATTTCTATAGAAATTTTGTCAAAATTTTCATTCCTATAGAAAAATTGGTCAGATTGTATTTCTATAATAAAATTTTTTGTCAACAATTTTTATTTTATAGAAAATTTTGTCAAATTGTGATTTATATACGAAATTTTGGTCAAAATTTTATTTCTATGGAAATTTTTGGTCAAAATTTTATTTCTATCAGAAGATTTCCTCAAAATTTTATTTTTTAGAAAGTTTGTATCAAACATTTTATTTCACAGAAATTGTGTCAAAATGTTTTTTATATAGAAAATTTTGTCAAAATTTTTTCTATAGAAAAATTTTTAAAATATGTTTCTATGAGAAATTTGTCCAAATTTTATTACAATAGATTTTTGTCAAAAATTTTATTCATCAGACATAAGAATTTTGAAGAAAATTTTCTTGATAATATAAATTTTGACAAATTTCTAATGTAAATAAAATTTTGACAAACATGTTCCATAGAAATAACAAATTTGACAAAATTTTTCTAGAATAAAATTTTTGCAAAATTTTCTATATAAATAACATTTGACACAATTTTCTGTTGAAATCACAATGTTGGATACAACTTCTACAAGAAATAAAATTGTTTGAGGAAATGTTTCTATAGAAATAAAATTTTTGACAAAATCTCTTCCAATAGAATAAAATTTTGACAGAAATTTCTCATATAAATAATATTTGGACAAATTTTTCTATAGAAATAAAATGTTGACAAAATTTTTGATAGTAAGAAAGAAAAAAAAAAAAAAAATAAAAAATTATTAACAAACCGATTCATAAAAAAAATTTTAAAAGTATAGAATAAATTTTGGACAATTTTTTCTATAGAATAATTTACAATTTTCAGAATTTTAGAAATAATTTGCAAAATTTTCTATAGAAATAAAATTTTGAAGAAATTTGCTATATAGAAATAAAATTTTGTTTGTTTTACTGATTTCAATGCTTAAAACCATGCATTGACTAAACTACAAGTGTAGCTTAAGCAACAGAGGAAAAGAATGTTTGTCAAGATTTATTTGGGCAAAGCCCTAATAGAACCTGCAAGATGGTTGATCGAACGCACGTTTCGGAATTACGCACATTCTTTACATCAGCATCTCTACTTGCAGCAAAACTATCAACGCAATTATCAGAATAAATTCAGGCAGTTTCTAAAGCGCCCAAACACATGACACACTTGAACCTTTCTCTGTTGGTTAGGCTACCGCTTGTAGTTTAGTCAATGCAGGTTTTAAGCTGAAAATAAATAAAACAGAAATAAATTTTGAACAAAATTTTCTATAGAAATAAAAGCTTTGACAATTTCTATAAATAAAGTTGAAATGAATTTTGACAGAAATTTTGACATTAAAGGAAGATAAAATTTTAGAAAATTTCTATTAGAATATAAAAATTTTGAACAAATTTTTTGAACAAAATTTTTATAAGAATAAATTTTTAGAAAATTTTCTATAGAATAAAATTTTGACAAAAATTTTCGTATAGAATAAAATTTTGACAAATTTTCTATAGAAATAAAATTTTGAGACAGAAATAAAATTTTAGAGAAAATTTTCTATAGAATAAAAATTTACAATTTTCTATTGAATTAAGAATGTTGACAAAATTTGTTATAGAAACAAATGTTTGCGAAAATATTCTATAGAAATAAAATTTTGGAGCAACAAATTCTCTATAGAAATAAAATTTGACACAATTCTCTATAGAAAATAAAATTTAGAACAATTTTTTCTATAGAAATAAAATTTTGAGAAATTTTTCTTTAGAAATAAAATTTTGACAAAAAATAAAATTTTGGGAAAATTTGCTATAGAAATAAGATATTGACAAAATTGCCTAAGAAATAAAATTTTGAGAAAATTTTCTATAGAAATAAAATTTTGACAAAATTGCCTAAGAATAAAATTTTGCAAAATAAGTTTCTTTTGTTTGGTATTTTTTGGTATAATTTTCCTGCCAAATTTTTGATAGATAATTTTTGGCAGAGTGTGATGACTTTTGTCGGTCGTTTGAATGCCATAATTTGTGCCAATGTTAGTCAATTCGAAAAAATCTAAACTGTTTCTAAAATTTGACTATATTAAAGGCATTTTTGCTTTAAACCATTTTTTTTAATTATAATGCTTTACTTTGTAGCATACGAGCACCCGTACATATGGGGGTATTCATCAATTTATGAAAAAAATTTAAAAATGAATTATTTTATAAAGTAGAATAATTGCATCCCACTTGGCTAATTTTTTTCAATGGATCCAAGACATTGCCTTAAAGATTTCGGCGTTGATACTGAGCCAGAGATGCTGCTTCTGGAAAATAAATAAATTTTTTGAGATCTATTTGAGATCTCAAAATCTTATTTTGAGATCTACTAAACTTGACTCTACCTGAAAGGAAAAGAGTTCTTTGCACAGGAACGTAATTTAGTCAATGTAGAGTTTCTTTTGTCCTCTAATCACCATGGGAAAAATTTGTCCAAATCGCTCCATTAGAACTTTCTACGTAGTCCATGTGGAGGTACATAAGCTTTAAAGGAATGCAGGCTTAGCGGAGGGACACAAAAATTCGTATCCTAAATTTATATGAAAAAAAAAATTGAAACAGATTTAGGTCATATATTGTTACAGTTACAGAAAAGAATTACCCAATTTTATAAATATTTAACTAAACTATATTACACACGCCGATATGATAAAAATTAATAAATATCTCCGATAAATTTAAGAACATTGTTGAGCATAATTAATTTATTTCATTTGTTAAAGATTTTTTTAATTTAAAGAAAATTTTAGGTTAGAAATTGCAAAAATGTTTTTTGCTCAAGAAGGACACATATTTTGTAAAATTTATCAATTTTAGAAAATTCTGAACTATTTTATGGTAAATTCGAAATAAAAAAGTTAAAGTAAATTTAGTATCCCACTTTTTGCGTGTAAAATGACATTTCGGAACAGAGCATATTTTATATCAGACCTTGCAATTCATTTCATTTATTATAAATTAAGCACATTAATTTAGATTGCTCCTACCAATGGGTTAAGTTTTGCATGATTTGCTCTCATCAATCACAATAGCAATTTTCCCATCATTCCGTTATATACGATTTTGTGTACAATATCTATATGTATATCAACATGTCTGACATTCCAACATACATATACCATACAGACATACATACATCACATATCAATCATCCCATCATTTGATAAATTGTTACAAATGATTTTAATTTCATTGTTTGTCTATCATGTAATTACATTATAATTGTTATTTACATTGTCTACCGTTCGTTATATATGAAAACCCTCACAGTGGTTCTAAATCGAAAAAAAACGAATAGTATCGAAAAGAAAGGGATAATGTCGGGCGTGCTTGCGTGTTTAGACACAACCATGTCAAGTGATGATAGGTGCGAATTTTGCTCCGCATCGAGACAAATATTATAGCATTAGGCTTGTTTTCTTTAGTACTGGGATATCCTAAGCCGTGACGACTAAAGGTGGATTACATACCATGGCGGTGGATGTTTGGCGTATGTTTATTGCTATTGTCGAGAAAAAGTTTAAAATGTGGAACTATGCATACTAAGAGAGGTGAGCTGATAAGTCCCCGTCTAGCAAAGAAAACACATTTTTTTTGCGCAAAATTCGTTTTATTATGTTCAACATAGTTCCCTTCAAGAGCGATGACAACGATTATAACGACCTTCCAATTTTTGATACCACTTTGGTAGTACTCCTTCAGTTTTGCCTCAAAAAGGCCTCAGTTTCCGCGATCACCTCTTCATTGCAGCCAAATTTTTTCCCTGCGAGCATCCTTTTTAGGTTTGAGAACAAGAAAAAGTCGCTGGGGCCAGATCTAAGAGAATACGGTGGGTGGGGAAGCCAATTCCGAAGGCCAATTCTATGAATTTTGCTTGATCGTTCTCAATGACTTGTGGCACGGTTGCGTGTCTTGTGCGAACAACATTCTTCTCTTCTTGCTTTGCGCATAGTTCACCTTTTAGCAAATGGTATGAGTTCCTTAGATTATATTATCTATGCCACCAAACAGCATGCATACTTTCTCCAGCACTTCTTCACTGAAGCGCGTCGCTGATCGACTTCATGACTGAGCTTAGTGATAGAGCGTATGTTTTCATGCGCCATGTTCACATGATATCACGGAAAAATTGGGGTACAGTTAACACTCTCAACACTCGCATCAGGAATATAACACAGTAGTGTTTTGGCCAATGGAGCTTTGCCAGCGGCACCTTTTGCACGATCTTCCACGACGTTCCAAACGTTTACCGTGCTGTCCATGCACGCATGTCGATTGACTCAAGATTTGTCGTATTCGTATAAGGCCCTGCATGTCTCGTCACTCCAATTTCGGTCATATCAAAATCAGTTTGTATTTTTGTGTGTGCTTACACCTCTTCGGTTACTGAGTTTACGCTGTGCATTACACACCTGATGCAAAATCAACTCCATTATTCACGTTGTCTGTTTTTGTGTACCACCAGAGTAAGAAAGCAGATCATCGTTTATCAGACACGATGTCAACCACTTATAGTGTTTAGAAAACACAGAAAGAGCTGAATACGCATAATATTAATGGATGATATGACCAAACACTGATGAAAATATCTTAGGCCTGCTTGTCTGAGTCAAGTTTCATGTCTTTAAATTACGAAGTACAAACTTTTGCTTAGCCATAGAAGACGCATTTCTCTAAAATAAAAGTTATTTTCCTTGTCCAAAAGTGATAAACTTTTGCAATGAAAGTCGCTATTGTCCTTATAGATAAGTGAGGATTGACTTAAAAATGGTATCTTAACATGAAAGAAAATTTATAGGCTAAGGGTCAACTGGACTTTGTTCTTAAATTTGTCCTGTCTTTTTGCAATCTTTGACTACAAAACCGAAGAAAATCGTTCAAAATAGAACTCGTTTTTTTTTTTTTCCCCCAAAAAATCTTATTTTAAAGAAGTTTTTTAGCTTTCAAACATAGCATTAATTTCTACTGGAAGTCGAGTCCTAATTTGGGAAAATTAAAGTTGCCGTAACATCGGTTTTTAAAGGACATTTTATAGCATATAAGAAAAAACAGCTGAGAAGCGAAAAAATTAAAATTTGCTTCCTAAGAAGCAAGTACACAAAACCTAAATTTAAAAGACGAATTGTGTCCTAAAAGTAATCTTTATCTGTACTTCTCGCTTCTTTGGCTCGGAATCGAATACCAGATATTTCTTAAAGTAAAGACAAAATCTTTGGAAACCGAGTAATGCTTTTTTTCAGTGTAGAGTAATAATTTAACTAGCCTGCGATTATATTATGAACATCACTACTTTGAATTTCATGTTTTTCGATAAATTTGTCAACAATTAATTGCTATTGTGAATCGAAGCAGCGTTACTTTATCAAATACAATCTGGCAACACGCTGGCGCGACTTGCCACTGGATTGAGGATCTTCGGATACAAGCACAGTGCGGCAACATGATTCTGCCATAGCCCATTACAAATATTGCATCCAGTGGCTAAAGAAAACAGGCCTATTGTTGATTTCTCTGGGGCAGGAGTCCGGAGGAAATCATTATCAACTGGCAAGTTTTTGCTTCCACCGTATTTTTTCGCCTTCAGAAAACAGTATTTATCAAAACACAAATATCTTTTTTTGCCATTTTTTTTTTCACAATAACAAAATGATTTCAGCAACGCTCTCATTCTCACAAATAATTGAGCTATACAGACGTTCAATTTTTGACACGGAATCATTTCCTATAGGTTGGTCACTATGATAAAAATAATCATGCGATTTATACTAGCACGCCATCTATGTGTCAGACCCGGGACTTATTCAGCCAACCTGTTATTGGATAAAATTTCTATTTTCTTGCCCTATGTAAGTGGCTATAATATAGTCACAGCGAAAGGCTATGACCCGCGACGGACAAATTACAATAACATTGCCAGCAAAGAATTTCTCTTTTTGTTCTTTGCGTAATTCTCACACTCAAAAAAAAGTTTACTTGTATCCTAAGATGGTAGACGCTTCTCTTAAGGATTTTGGTATTGATTCCGAGCAAAGATGCGGCTTCTTTAAAATAATTTTGTTTACGCAGATCTTTTGGCCTTAAATCTAGGCATCAATTAAAATTAAAATTAGATTCACGATCTCATTTATCGAATTTTCAATTCTTTTTTCGCCGTCATATTAATAAGCTTATTTATATACAAACAAATGCAGTTTTAAAAATCCAAATCTTATAGTGGATACCTGCAAATGGTAAAAATGTTTTTTCGTAATTCAAAAAACAAACTTATAAAACCAAATGCTGTAACATCTCAAATAGCATTAGCCTTCTATAGTTTGAAGCTTTTTTATCTTAAATCTAAAGAATTCAATATTTTCATGTTAATTAAAGGACGATTTCTTTAATCAAAAAATGTGTTCTCTTATTTGAAGGAATAATTTTCCTTTGTTCAAGAGCTGCGACATTTATTTGACAAAACTTGTGTCCTAATTTAATGAAAAAAATTTTGAAGTAAAGAATTATAAACTTTATTTTAATTAAAATGTCATTATTTTAAAGAAATTTGTGCTTAATATTTTGTAAATTGCGCATCCTAAAATTTAGTTTGCATAATCTTTAATATTACGTAAATATTTTTGTCAGTGTAGAAATAATTTTAAAAAAAGTAAAATGTGTGTGTGAGCGATTTTTTTTTTTTTGGATTTTCTATAAATCATAAGGAACTAGTAAGTTTTGTTGTGAAAGCTTGATTCTTCAGTTTCAAAAAAATCTAACTAAAGGGTGGTTAAATTTGCCAAGGGGGCGATGTTGATTTTGAATAAAACACAAAATATTTAGGAAATTAATATGTATTTTAATTTTTATTATGATTATAGTTGGTATTCTCAATTAATGTATGGAACAAAATGTCGGCAAATGGGCGCCGCGACCTCGTGGCAGCACCGTTCATCCGATAGTCCAATTTGTTCAATGACGGCTGAGGCATAATGGGAGGTTTCTATGCCGTTAATGTGCCGAATTATCTCATCCTTTAGCTCTTGAATTGTTGCTGGCTATCGACGGTACACCTTTTCTTTCAAATAACCCAAAGAAAAAAGTCCAACGGTGTTTCAAATCACAATGAATCTTGGGAAAAACTTGCATCGCCATTCACGTGAGATTAACACGCCCATTGTAATTTGTTGGCGCAAAAAAAAGAGCCATTGGTTTTGTTTAGCTGTGTGGCAAGTGCAGCCGTCCTGGCTAAAACCACATATCGTAGCGACATCCAATATAGTTCCAGCCGGCATAAAAAGTTCGTTATCATCTCACGATAGCGAAAGAAATCTTCTCAAAATTTTATTTGTATAGAAAATTTTGTCTATATAGGGTCCTTGCGATATACATGAAGACTCTCAGAAGTGGACACACACGGTTGCGTAAATTAACCACATTTAGGAGGTATCATAGCATCATGTCTCACAAAAGATGCCCACTTTTAAGAGGTCTCGGCTTTTCAGGGGTCCAAGTTTTGAGAAGTTTAATTGAATATACACGTTTTTTGATTACATGGTACTATGAGAATGACTTTATGACAAATATATTATATTATTACAATATAATTAATGTAGCAAAAACAATTTATATAGGACTAAGACTAAGAAAATTATATAAACAAATTGGAAAATTCTTAAGTGAGTTTATAATAAAAAACTATAATAAACAAATTGGCAAAATCTCTTAGTGAGTTTTATAATAAAAAAAATCTACGAGCAAATTATATATAGAGAAAAAAAGATTTCACAAAAAATATACTCCATAGTGGATAGATTGAAATGCTTCTAAAAAAACGATATAAAATATTTTTCATTTACAACATAAACAAACATACAAACGAACAAACAAATCTAAAATAATAATAATTAGAAAATATTTGAATGGAGTTGACAGTTTGATACCTTCTGATAGACAGAATACAATGATGGTAAGACATGATAGCTCCATGTCTGTTGTGCCCCTTGAGTTTGAGAAGTGCTTTGTTTACTTGTAGTGCTCGTTGAGGAGGTGATGAGAGAAGAGCGGTGCCGTGTTGTTGTTGTTGTTGCTGTGCGTTGGGGCTGGTATCACCCACGTATGATTTCATATTTTTACTCTGATTTTGATCGTTAGTATTGATATTATCATAAAATCGATTATTATTATTATTTTTGTTGTTTGGTATTGTTAATAAATTATCATATTATATAATTATTATTGTATTTGTTATTATTATTATTTGATGATGATTTTAAAGCTGTATGTGATGACGATAATTGAAGTGATTTTCTATTCCTATGATATCCTAAGAGATTATTAGTAGATATCAGCGAGGATGAAGAAGAAGCATATTGATTGCTAAACGATTTCTGTTTTGTCTGTGTTTTTTATTTTGATTTGGATGATGATAGACAAAAACGAGACAAGAGGGGGAAAAAATTACAAATGTATGATGATCACGAAAAATATTATGTAAAGAGGGCAATTTTTGTTATCGTTATTTGTAAAGAATTTCTCAATCATGATATTTGTTTAGTTTTTTTTTGAGGAAAAAAATATATATTTTATAAACAAACACGCACAACAAACATCAATTTTTGTTAGTTTTATATTAAAAAAAAAAATAATATATGTGTATTTTATATTTATATAAAGGGATGGAAAAATAGAGACAAAAAGACATTTTGTTTTAAATTTTTGTTTCTTTTTTGATATATATAAAAAATACATATACACAATTATAGGAATATATTTGTATTTATAGACATCCTAGAATATTTTCATGGAAACCCCAAAAAAATACAAAAAAAAATATATCACACACTAAAAAATTATTAATCATAAATAAAATAAATAGGAAAAAACTAGTACAAAACTATGTATTTAATTAGTTTCTCATGTCCGTTTTCATGTAGCTCGTTTATGGCTTAACTAATTATTTTTCATAATGAAATATCTTTCAAATCACAAACATGATATGTCATTAAACCAATGAATTAATTTGGATAATATAAAATATATAACTTAAAAAAATTAATTGCATATGCCTTCCACCCTTCATTTAGTTTTTGAATTATAATGCAGTTCAATTAAAAAATTTATGTTGCGTTCAAAAAAACTCAATTAATTATTTTGTGAAAGCAATCAATTATTTCATTTAATATTATTCTAATAAGAATACAATCTGTTATTTGCTCTATTTATTTATAATTATATTTAATTACCTTTAGATAGGACGATAATTATTCTATGTAATATTTACAAGCGTGTAGCCTACACAGATAAAAAACAAATATTACCAAAATATTCTCCAATTTACAAAGTTAATCTGAATGTATGAAGCATTTTTTTCACATTAAATAAATTACCCACCCAAAAAAAATTAGGCAAGTTCTTCCCAAAGCGCATTAAAAAACAGGAGCTAAGCAATTCAGTAAAATGCGTATAAATACAATTAAATTCTGGTCGAAAAAATTCTAAATCCACATCTGAAAAAATTGTGATTTTTTGAAATAGTATTGAGGTCAAACGTTCCGACAAGCGTTAAATATTAAATACATTAGAAAAAGAAATATAACAATTTTCTATTTGCCAAAATATCACAGCTATGTTTTTTACACATTTAAATCAAACATTGAATTCGGATCATCACCCTAAATGAAGTCATGCAAGTTGCAAATGCACAATTAGCGCTCGTATGAGAATGCGGAGGACTTCCATCCTTACGACAAGCCCCATCTAGTTAAATCATCGCTTCTTGCCTTCAATTTGCCCTCGACCAGCTTTCCGGATCCAAAAGATAATTATTTCATGTACTTTTTTGGCCGACGCCTATTTGCCTGGGCCAGCAAAAAAAAACAAGAACCGTCGCCAAAAAAGTAATGAAAGTTGTTCTTGGTGGCATACCGGAAAGTGGGCTGCCATAATTGACGCTAGCAAGCGCCATGAATTTAACATACGGGCTTGTCATATGATGGCAAGCTTCCCCCATTTTAAACAGCCGTTGCACCACTGAATTGCATCACTTCTCTTAGAGCTGTAATCGAATTCAGCAGTTATTGGCATGGTAAATTTAAAAATTCTGTTAATATTTCATGCTCAAATAAATAATTCTTTATTTATTTTTCTATAATATTTAATGGATCTCTAAACGCCTGCCTTGAACGCTTGCAACTCAACAAATTCACAATTTCTTAAGATTGCAAGTTTAGCCATATTTTTCGACAAAATTATAACATGATTTGTACCATTTCTATGCAAGTTCTTAAACCGTTTTTAACCTTTTGCTAACAAAAAAAAGGAAAACATTAACCCATTAAAAGTATTAAACAAATCACCCTTATAAACAAGTATATACGGCCGCTCAAGCCTTCGGCCAGGGCCCGAATACTTCATGCTACCCTCCAGCCATGCACTTGCGTAGAAACTTCTTACGAAAGACTGTCATCCAACAATTTTAACTCCACCGCCGATGAAATTTGCTCCTCCAAGAGCCGCTCAAAAACCAAATCTCGGCGCATCGGTTTATAATGGCGCGGCTATAAATGATTATGCGGACTGATATGCGCACCACTCTTTTAGGCATGCGCTTGCCTAAATATCATATACTACACCACGCTAGTAAAATTTCAAACCAGATCGGATGAATTTTGCTTCTCCAAAAGGCCACCGGAGCGTCAATATCCAGGCGATCCGTTTATATGGGACCTATATATAATTATGTGAACTGAGAGCGAACATATTCCTGCATGGCCTTTTGAGATTACCATATACTAACATCAGCGCTACAACATTTCAACCGCCAATGGAAGAATTTTCGCTCTTCAGAAGATAGCTTCCGGACGCGCTCAAATCTGGGGCAATCGCGTTTATATGGGGCCTATAATAATTATGGACTGCATCATCGCACCAATTTTTGCATTGGGTGTTTGCAGACCATATATTAACATCAACGCTTACCAGAATTTCAACTGACATCAGAGAATTTTGGTCTTCCAAGCAGGCCTCGGAAAGTCAATACTGCGCGATTCGGTATATAAGCACGTGCTGATCATTATAATTACGCGACCGATAGCGACCAATTTTTGCCAAAATTCTCGTCATTAAGAGCACCATATACTAACATCATCGCTACAAATTTACAGCCGGATCGTATGAAATTGGTCGCTTTCTCTTAGAGGCCCTCTGCCGCCAAACCAAATCGGGGATGATCGACCCGTATTATATGGCCCGGGCTATATATAATTATACGACCGATGTGGCACCCAATTTCTGCATGGGTCATTAGAGACCACTATACTAACATCATTACAAATTTCAGCCGGATCGGATGAAATTGTTTCTCCTAGACGCGTCTCGCAAGGCAAATATTGCGGGGTCCGTTTATATGCGGGCTCATACGTAAAAGTGCCGGACCGATATGGCCACTTTTTAATAACCACCGAACCTACATCAATAACACACTACTCTGCACCAAGTTTCGAAGTCGATAGCCTTGCTTTCGTTCGGAAGTACGTGCCATCTTCAACAGACGGACGCCGACGAACGACATGCTCAGAGTCGCAATTTCTCACGGAGATTTTACCACGACCAGAATAAAATATACTTTATGAGCGCTACTATAGATCAATATTTCGATGCTGTTACAAAACGGAGATGAACAAAGTTACCCCCCATCTTATGGGGAGGGTATAAAAATTGAATTTAAAAGCAAGCTCTCCTGTTACGGTTAAAATAAAGAACATCAATGGCCGAGCTGCATCTTCTGAAATGCCTTTTAAAGTTGTGCCTTTGGCAAGAAACTTCAAATTTTGTTTAGCTGCCCATGTAATTGATACAATTAGCCTTTTTAATCAAGATTAGAAACATCTAAGCTTAAGCTCAATGACTTCGAAATTTTAAAATTTTATATTGTAAAAAATTAATTGATATAATTAACTTTTCTAACAAAACTCGAAAGACTAAGGTCAGTGACAGAAATATTTTAACTAAAAATTTAATTACTCAAAAACAATAAATTTTTTTAATCAACACCTAAAAAATACTAAGTCAGTACTACAGAAAAGTAATTAAATAGTATCCATTTTTAAGCGAAAAAAAATAATCGCCAGTTTTTGCAATCAACATCATTGAATTTTTAACTTCGACAATCTATTTAATATTGAAATGTGCTATGAAGATCAAAGTTAATTTTTTAAAAATCAAGTATTTTAATGCTCAAATTACCAATTGCTGCATTGCATACTATTCGCTGATTGAAAGACATTTCAATTAAAAAAACAAAGCTAGTATACCGGCCGCGTAAGCTTCGCGCCAGGACCGAATCTTATGTACCTCCACCATGCGATTTGCCACGTAGGAACTTCTACTAAAAGCGCCTGCTCACCACAAGCTCGACATTTACTTTGCGGATGCGATAAACAGCTGAGCGATAGGCCCGAAGGCCTATCGCTTAAAAACTATTTTAACACTGTCCTTCTAAATTGTAAGCTTAAGTCCATTAAGCCTGCGCTATATATTAAACAAAAAAAGGCCGATTAAAACGTATATAATTCAGTTGGAAAAATTTTCTTTTAGAAATTAAAATTATTGAACAAAATTCTATTATAGAATAAGAACTTGGACAAAATTTTCTTAAAATACATCTTGCAAACTCATGAGTAAAATGTGACAAATTGTTATCAGCAAAAAATTTTACAAAATTTCTATGGTAGAAGTAAAATGTGACAAAATTTTTATTAGCAATAATAATAACTTGCACAAATATGTATCTATAGAAATAAAATCGGTTGACAAAATTTTCCATGATAAAATTGTTGACAGATGTTCTATAGGAAATAAAGTGATACATTGCTAAGTAATATAATTGGCAATTCTACAGAAATAAATTTTTACAAAAAATTTCTATATGAAATAAAATTTTGACAAAATTTTCTATGGAAATAAAATGTTTGACAAACATTGCCTATAGAAATAAACTTTACAAAAACTTTCTATAGAAATGAAATTTTGACAAGACTTTCTATAGTAATAAAATTGACAATTTTTACATGGCTGTTAGAGGCCATTATACTAACGAAATCTTACAAATTTCAACCGCATCGGATGACTTTTGCTCCTCCAAGAGGCTCGGAGGTCAAATCTGCGATCGCGTTTATAATGGAGCCTCATATATAAATTATGGACCGATATGGCGACGCTTTTTGCATTGGTTGTTAGGAGACCATATACTAAACCACGTACCACAATTTAATCGGGGTAGGATGAAGTTTGCTCCTCCAAGAGGCTCTCGCGAGGTCAAATCTGGGGAGCGTTATATTGGAGCATATATATATTTAATGGACCGATCTGCGACCAATTTTTGCATGGGTTGTTAGAGACCGTATATTAACATCACAGGTTACCAAATTTCAACCGATCGGTCATGAATTTTGCCCCTCCAAGAGGCTCCGGAGGTCAAATCTGGGGATCGGTTTATATGGGGGCTATATATAATTATGGACCGATATGGACCAATTTTTGCATGGTTGTTAGAGACCGTATACTTAGCGACACGTCACAAATTTCAACGCGATCGGTATGAATTTTGCTGCGCTCCGGAAGGCTCCGCAAGCCAAATTTGGGGATCGGTTTATATGGGGGCTATACGTAAACGTGGCGCGCATAATGCGCCATTTCAATACCATCCGACCTACATACAATAAACAACTACTTGTGCCAAGTTTCAAGTCGATAGCTAGTTTCGTTCGGAAGTTAGCGTGATTCCACAGTACGGACGACAGCCGGACAGACGGACAGAACGGACGGACGGGACGGACACGACATGCTTAGATCGACTCAGAATTTCACCACGACCAGAATATATATACTTTATGGGGTCCTTAGAGCAATATTTCGATGTGTTACACAAACGGAATGACAAAGTTAAATATACCCCCATCCTATGGTGGAGGGTATAATTAATTGGATCAATTAATTTTGTGATTGAATCAGCAAAAATTTTTTTGTGTGTATACTTTCTAATGATTTTTTCAATTATAATTATTGTTGGATTTTGTTCAAATTTGAGTCATAAATGTTGGCTAGTAATTTCCGAATAAAATTTTCAATTATATTTTTAATTGGAAATATTTTTTATTTAATTAATATTTTATTAAAAATGTAATAATTTTCTTAATTGACTTAATTTTTCAATTCGATAAAAAGGAATATTTTTAATTGATTAAGTTTTCAACGTTGCCTTACTGTGTAACAAAACGAAATAAAAATAAGATTAAGGGACTTGTAGTTATATGAAAAGATGATATACAGTCGGAGAAAAAATGATTCAATTTGTAAGAGGAAAATTCCCAAATGTTTTCTCCATAAGGAGTTAGCGTAAAGAGCCCAAAATTGAGTTATCTCTCCCAGCCAGATCTATACTAAAGGCTGTGGAAAGATTCATTCGCCCGAATCGAAACATGTACAGTCCAGGCGTGTATAGATTTGTATCTGGCGTTTTATTTTCAATGACTCTATTAATCATCTGTCCATAAAGCTCTAAATCTGTCCATAAAACTCGATTAATAATTGTAAAAATATTTTTTTTTTTACATTTTTTCTGTGTACTTTCATTAGGGGTTAATTTGAATACTTAAGTTTTTAACTGACATCTGAATATCTACTAGGAAAAATTACTTATATCCCTTGTATAGTTAGCTAACCTTTCACCAACAGAGCTTCATGAAAATGCGAGTCAAGTGGCATTTATTAACAAAAAAGAAAAAAAAAAACATGAATAATAAAAAAAAACTTTATCCGGAAAAAAGGCTTTATTTATTCTCATTCGCATTGTGAATGACATGTATTTGCATAAGTGTCCGTGTTTGTTGCTTTTTGCTTATATTTTATTTATTTATATTTTCGTAAATAGGTTCCTAATGAGAGTATATTACACTGGGGACATAAATCCACTGTTCTTCGTTGCATCATCTCTAGCAGATAGAGGAAATCTTCGGCAACATAATGATCTTCTTCGAGAAATAACACAAGACCTACAAAGAATAAAAAAATAATTATAATTTAAATCAGTTAGTCAAATAAAATGAATGTACCATAATGAGGAGGAATATAATTGAAATTGTTAAACGTATTCCTTCGTTATTGGGTTTTATATCATTTTGAGTAAAGCAATTCATTGAGAAGAAAACAATGAAATAAAACATTTTTTTTTGAATCCATAGCCGATTTCGATTCTTACGCCGCAAATATAACACATCTTGATATTTCAAATCTCTTGC
>PGFW01027091.1:24829-35781 GCA_003123925.1 Haematobia irritans
GCGCCTGTAGCAACAGCTAGTGGTGAAGGGGCTATCAAAGGAACTTCAATGCGATGTCAAACATATAAAAAAGACCATCTTGATCTGACTAACTAGAGCACAAATTTTTATTGGTGATTCTGGAATTTCATTTGTTTTCCTGTCAATGTAAAGAAACTTTCTTCGAATCCATTTGAAATTTTTAAGCTTTAGAATATACTTTTGTCAAGAAAATGTTCAACTTAAAATTGTTATATTAGCGACAGTAGTAGATTGTATGGGTCACAGCCCTTTTTTTGCTGGTGTACTATCATATCTTCAGATGCTGATTGAAGCACATTTCAAATTCATCAAGACTTGGTGTTTGAATTCAGATCTATTATCTCGTGATCTGAAAAAAAAGAAATTTATTTGTCTATTGTACAGAAATTCGACAAAAAAAAGTTATATTTTTCGTGAATTGTTACAATCACGAAAATCTGAATCTGATACCAATAGTAGATATTGTTAATGTTGAGAAATGATATAGTATCAAATTAAATTGCAAAGTTGAATGGTCAGATATAAAATTTAATTCGCATCCAATTTAAAAAAATTAATTGAATACTTATTACTTTTTGTGGTTGACATTGTTTCGTTTCAATTAAAAATATAATGTTGAATCAATCTATTTTTAATTGAGAATATTTTTTAAAAACTCAAATTAAAATTTTAGTTGAAAAAATTGTTGGGGTGAATATTTTTTGTTTTGTGTGTGCTAGCGATTGAATTCCACGTTTGGGATCTATCCAATTATTTCCATGAAGCTGAACCGGTGGGTCTGGCCAATGGATTTAGCAATTTGGTCCGTGGCGTTCAAACCCAGTTTCGACCGAAAAACCACCAAAAGTGTTCTCAGCGGGTGGATTATGCCCACCTCAGTAATGCTGGCTGACATTTCAGAGTTTGTCAACAGTTTCTTTAAAGTGGTTTTCACTGCAAGTGTCGGAACAGCCTCGGCAGCGTATCGGAACTCGCGCTATAAGAAAAAGAGGTCCCTTGTCATATAGAAGCTGTAAGCATGGGAATCGGGCCAGCCGCACTCACCAGTGATAAGACGAACAGCTTCACCACTGTGGGTAATCCCCACACGATGGACTTGTGAAGCGACTATTAGCCGATGAATAAACACGAGGATAGGGTATGGGGCATGAGAGTGGCGAGGAGCTGTTTGAGAGGAGATATTGAACTCATACCATCAATAGATTTGCACACCTCAAACCCTCTATACTCAAATTCCAGGCTCATATACACATCTATAGCAATTGGTAGACTATGGAATTGTTGAAAATGGAGATAGACTAGAGACGGGGGGGGGGGGAGTGTCTGGTTTTTATTATCGACTTTTTAATTTATTACAAGATATTTGCCAAAAATCGTTTGCGGAAAGCCGTTGTATGCGTATCACACTGGAATAGCAAATACGGAACAAGCCTAGCACAGCCCAGAATACCAACGGGAATGTTCATGCGAATTACAACTCACCTTAACAAATTTGTGAGTGAAGGGCTGCGCGGCATACACATTCCCATGGCAGAGGAGCAATTACATGAACGGGGAACAATTATCCCCTGCAGCCAATTGAAGATGCAGCGTGGTGCCCTTTTGTGGTCGAAATAGACTTGCTGGGATACGGGTAGAATTAGTTAGTGATGGTCAAGTTGAGAATATGGGGGCCGTGTGGCAATTCCTTGGAACATGTCATGGATGTCATGTCTCAAATGAATTGGGGATGATGGTTCACCACGGCCGTGCCCGTTTTTTGGCAGATGATACCAAATGCACCACTCAGTAAACCGGAGTGTGGTGACCCTCTTCAAGGAAATGGCCAGTAGATCTTTTTCGTGTTCAAGACATTCAAAAGCGCAAAGAAAGGATGATTAATTTTCGTAATCAAGAGACTGAAAGAATTTAACATTGTAAACTAGAATGCGAAAACTGCGAGAAGTCTACAAGATGCAAGTTGATTTAAATGGCCGCACCAGAGATAGCCATTTGGCCACTTCAGCGGTGCGGCGGTGGGAAGTGGAGATCTTACAATCTGTGGCTACGAACCTTAATTCCAAGCACCCTTTTGGAGTGTTTAACTTTCTAACACTAAAAATTATGGCGCTAGATGTGAAGGGGTCGCAGTTATTAACCGCTTTAATGAAGATCCTCCTAAATAGCAGATGGTGGGGGGAGGGGAAAAATGTCTACCATGAGCAAAAACAAGACGGTCTTACATCCAAGTTGATCGCCCTTCAAAGTCCTCGGCAAATTTCATCATCTGCTAGAACATGGAGATACTGCGAAAAGAAGACACAGACCAGTTCCATATAAGCTGTCTGTATCTTCATTTTTATTGAAGCAAAGATAAATAGGGGCCAGTCTACGCAAGAGCAAAATAAGTTGTTAGAGAGCATGAATGGTCGTCAACGAAACACCGTGTCGTGACAAAATTAATAATCTCATAACAGGAAAAAAACAAAATAACAAAGTGTATAACTTCAACTCGAGCTAACGAGGAGATGTAAAACCCATGAGAAACATAAAAAAGTACTTTTTTACTTCGGAGAAAAGAATAGATTAGGTCGGATGGAACCGCACACATGCGGTCGTAGCTTGAAACACGTAACAGCGAACATCAAGTTAAAAATTGAGTTATATTAATAAAAGAAAGAAGAACAGAATGACTAAGGCGACACGGAAGTGTGGGCCTAAAAAGCACGAAATTTGAATTTAATAACGATGGTATAAGAAATGAGTCAAAGTGAACCGTTGTAAACGTCGTAGGCAAGACAAAGTAATCAAAAAGGTGCAGATAGTTAGTAACATAATATTTTGCTGTTGTAAGGGGACGGATCATATCACCGAATTAAAAGTTTTACAGTCACAAATAGTACCAACTATACGTTGTGATTAACGGTACAATTAACTATAGAAATATAATATGGTACAAAAGTTGTGTAATTTGGCTATTAAGAACAGATTTTAGTCACATAACTGAAGTTAAATATGTTGTAGAAGAAGTCCAATTTTTTTTGTATTGTCAAATTGGTTATCTTTGAATTAGAAGAATTTATCCATCAAATTTACTACTTGCTCTATAAGAGAAATGGTCGTTGAGTGCTACATTGTTATTGTCTACTGAAGTAATTTTTTCCAAAAATTTTAATTTTCTATTCGAAAATTTTTTTTAGCTCGGAAAACTTTATTTCTATAAGTAAAGAGTTATTGCTCAGAAATTTGAGTAGTTTCCTATTACAAATTGATTATTGAAGAATCTTTTATTTGTCTATCGCACAACATTATTGTTAAAAATTTTATTTATGTAGATAAATTTTGTGCAAAATTCTTATTTCAATAACCCCATGTCCTTAAAAATTTTATTGTTGCACTATATTAGAAAAATGTGGTGAAAGTAAATGTTCATTTCCATAGAAAATTTTGTCAAAAAATTTTTTTTATTCTTGACATTTCTCTAGAGAAGAACTTTTATTCTATAGGAACATTATTTTAAGAGATTCTTATATGGCTGCTTAGAACATTTGTCCAACATTTGATACTCTAGTTAAAAAAATTCTTGCATCAAATGTGTTATGCTCGTATTGATTATGTTTTTTCCAAGTTTTATTTTTTGTAGCAGAGTTTTCTTTTCAAACATTTTATTTCTATAGAAAATTTACGATAAAATTTTTTATTGTCCAGAAGAAGGAATGTTTGTCAAAATTTTAGTGTAGGTCGCCATCAGGAAAATTTTGTACCAAAATCTTCTATTTTTTAAGTGAGAACAGAAAGAAAGATGTCATTCAATCGTGCAATAAATGATAGACGTTGATTTCTATAAACTTAAAATTAATTTGTGCAAAGCATTTTATTACTATAGGCAAAAGATATTGGTAAGCAAAGTTTTATTTCTATAGCAAAAATTTTGCTCAAATTTATTCTTCTACAGGACAATGTTCTGTCAGAATCTGTTAATTTCTAAAGTACATTTATTCTGGTCAAAGATTCTAATATTCTATAGTAAATATTTATCAGAACATTTTGATTTCTGTACGGAACATTTTCTGCCTCAACATTTTACATTTCTACTTCGCACACTCTTTTTTCAAAAACGTTTTCATTTCTGTAGGAAATTTGATTTTCAAAATTTTATTTCCTACATACAAGAAGAATTAATTCAACACAATTTTAATTTCTGACTACAGAAAACTTGTTGTCCAAAACAAATTGTAATTGTCTATTTGAATAATTTTTGTCAAAAAAATATATCTTCTATAACGATAGACATGTTTGTCAGACCCAATGTTTATTATTATCTTAGAAAATTTCGATTAAAGATTTTATTCTATAGAACAATTTTTCATGGTCCTGGAAAAAATTATATTTCCAGTAATAAAAATTTGTGTCTCAGAACGATTTTATGCCGAGTCCATAGAAATTTTGTCAACATGTTTTATCTTTTGTACAAGAAATTTTCGTCAACAATTTCATGTTGCCCATAGAAAATTGTGTATCAAATTTTAACTTGTCTATGAGAAATATTGGTCAAATTGTGTATTTCTATACGAAAGAATATTGAGTGAAAATTTTAATTTCGATAGAAAAGTTGTTGTCCAAAAGTTGGTATTTGTCTCTAGAAAAAATGTTTTGTGAAGGAAATTTCGTGTGTGGGTTTTACGAACAGAATTATTGTGGTTAAAATTTGGAAAATGTTCTCGTAGAACATTGGTTGGTCGAACATTTATAGTTTCTTGAAAAGGTGGGAGGTTTGTCAAATCAATTTTATTGTCGTATATATGAAATATTTTTCAAAAATTTATTATCTGGTAGAAATTTTTGAAAAAAATTTTAGTCGTTCTATAAAGGAAAATTCGTTGTTCAGAAAGATTTAGGTATTTTTGTATAGCCAAATTTTAGTCAAGATTTTTATGTTGACCTATAGAAGAAATTATGTGTCAACATAGTTACTTGTATTTAGACAATTTGGCGTTCAAAGAACTATTTATTTCTACTAGAGGAAATTGTGCCAGATCATAAAATTCCATATATGTACAGGTTTAGGAAAGTTTTTGTCATCGAGAAAGAACTGTCTGGTCTGAAAATTAGTAGTCTTTAACAGGGAGAAATTTTGTAAAACGAATTAATTGATTTCTATAGAAAATTGATTTGGGCGTCAACATTTTATATTGCTTATCGAGAAATGTGGTGTCAAAATTTTATGGTTCCTGATAGAGAAGAAGTATCGTTGGTGAATAGTGAATTGTTAATTTCCCATAGGAAAATTGTTGGTCAACAAGACGTTTGATTGTCATAAAATCTGGAATTAAGAATTTTACTTGGATAGTTTTAGTTTCTAATATAGAGACAAATTGATGTGTTAAATGATGGGTGGTATTGGTCTGTAGACCCATTAGTGGTCAAGCATTTGTAATTCCTAGGTCGCAGAATAGCAAGTTGTTTAATTGTCCTATAACAAAGATGTATTCGTTAAATTTTATTTCTGGTAAGAACATTTTAAGTCAACAATTTAGTTCTAGTCAGAAAACTTTTATTTTTAGCACTAGCAGAGACAATTATTGGTGAAACAAACTGTATTTCCAGTGAGAAAATTTGTGTTAAAGAGATTGTTAGGTTTCTCCGTCCAGAAAAATTTTGGATCAACAGTGTGTTTATTGTAATTTAGAAAAACTTTCGTGCCCAAGAAAATTTAGTTTCGTATTAGAAAGAAATTTTATCGGATCAAAGAAGTTGGTATAATTGTCCAAAGAAAATGTTTGTGCAAAATTCTTAGTGTCAGATTGGAAGAAAAAAATGTTATGTAAAATAAGATTTGGTTAGGTTTTTTGACCAGGAAATTGATTGAGTCAAACATTGTTTATTGTCTAATACGAGGAGAAAAGGTATGTTTATGAGGTCAAAAAGTGTGTTATATCTATTGAAGTGATATCAAAATTTAATTATGAGCTATAAGAGCACGAAATATTGGACACGCAGATGCTTTATTTCACTATTACAATGACGCAGGTTTGTCCTCAATTTTTTTCTTAAATTTCTACAATGACAATGTTTGTAATTTGTTTATGTTCTAAGAGACATTTTTGTCAAATTTAGATTTCTAATAAGAAAATTTTATCAAGATTGTTATTTCTCGTAGAAAATTTTGTCAACCATTTTACGATTTTATTGATATTTTTTCACAAAAAAATTTTATTTTCTGTAGGAAAACTTTTTTTTCGAGCTCAAAAATGTCTATTTCATGCTGCGAACGCAAGAATTTTCGGCGGGTGGTCCTAAACTTCTTATTTCTATAGAAAAATTTTATGTCAAAATTTGTATTTCTCTATTGCAAAGTTGCTGTCAAAAAATTATTTCCTATTAGGACAAATTTTCGTCAACGATTGTTAGTTTATTTAGAAAACGTTTCGTTTAATGAGATGTTATTGATCTATAGAAAATTTTCGTCCAAAATTATATCCTTCGCAATAAAGATTTTTCGTCAACGAATGTTCTACTGTCCATAGAAAAAATTTGTCAAAATGTTTATTTTTTACGAGGAAAATTTTAGTCAACAATTTTAATTCTCTATACGAATAAACTTTTTCAAAACTTTTATCTATCTCATAGAAAAATAATTGTCAAAATTTTATCTTTCTATAGAAAACTACTTGGTGAAATTTTATTCTCATAGAACAATTATCTCCCAGAATAAATTTGTACTTGTCTCTAGGAAAATTTTTATGAAAATTTTCATTTCTTCACACCAAACTTATCATGGTGTAAATTTCTTATTCTGGCAGAACATACTTTATGGTCAACAATTTTATTTCTACTAGGAAACGGTGTTTGTCCAAAATTTATTTTCTATTGAAAGTATTTGTTAAAAATCTTATTTCTGTAGAATTTTTTCTGAAAAATTCCCTTATTTCCTACTAGCAATATTTTTTTCATTTTCTTGTTTTCCAACAACGTTTGTATTTTTATACGCAAAATGTTTATCCAAGATTTTATTCTATACGCAAAGGTTTTTGCTGTACATATTAATTTATTTAGGAATACATTTCGGTGACAAAAGATTTTCATTTCGTTAGAAAATTTTCAGTCAAAATTATATTTCCAATTAGAAAGATTTTTGACTCCATAGAAAATGTGTCTTGGTCAAATTTATTCTTGTACAGAAAATGTTTGTAACATTTTTATTCTATGAGATAAGATTTGTGTCAACATTTTATTGTCTATAGAACCAAATGTTGTCAAATTGTTTATGTCTAAGAAACAGTATTGGTGAAACAATCTTGTATGTTCCATAGAAAATTCTTTGGACTCAAAAATTCTTAATTCTATAAAAAGTTTTATGCCATAAGATTTTTTTTTTTACTTTCTAGTACCACAATCTATTGGGTTAAATCTTTATCTTCTGTAGAACATCTTCTGTCCCAACATTTTAATTTCTCATTTGCAAGATTTTGTCCCAAAATTTTATTCTCTATCGGGGAAAATTTTGTCAAAAATTTATATTGTCTATCGAAAACTAGTGACGAGATTGGTCAAAACTTTTTATTTCCTATAAAAATTTGTGTCAAAAATTGTTATTTTTGTAAGAAAAATTTTGTGGAAAAATTTTATTTCTGTAGAAGAACTTGTCCAAAAATTCATATCTTACAATAGAAAAACTTTAGTTCAAAATCTTTTTTTAATTTCTATCGAAAATTTTGTCAACAATTTTACTTTCTAGCAGAAACAGTTTTGTCGAACAAAATTTTTTGAAAAATTTATTTCTATAGGAAATTTTTGGACGAAGAATTTAATTCTACCAGAAAAAAAACTTTGTCAGAAATTTTTATGTTCTATGAAAGTGTTGTGCATCAACATTTTATTTTTGTAGAAAATTTTGGGATAAATTTCCAATTTCTGTATTTGAAAACTTTGTCCAAAATTTTAATTTCCATAGAAAAGAGTCTTTGGTCAAAAGTTTTATTTCTATAGAAAATTGTAAAACATGATTAAGTTTTCTCATAGGAAAATGTTGTGCAAACAATTTTATTTCTATAAAAAGAGTTGACAAAATTTTTATGTCTATAAAGAAAATTTTGTCAACATTTGACTTCGTATTAAAGATTTTTTTCGAAACATGTTCTAACTGTTCTATAGACAGACCTTTGTCGGAAAATTTTATTTTTTCGAAGACAAATTTTAGTGCAAAATGTTAATTTCTATCGAAAACTGTTGCCAAACCATTTTAATTTCTAGAGAAAATTGTTATCAAAATTTATTTTTGTAGAAAATTTTGTGGAAGGATTTTATTTCTTGAAAATTGTAATCGGTTTTTTTTATGTTCTTGGGAAAAATTTTATTTTTGTGAAATTGTTGTGTGGTATAGAAAATGTTGTAGAAACAATTTTAGTTTCTCACCAAGAAAATCTTGATGTAAATTTTTATGTTACGTGGAAAACTTTGCAAAGGTTTATTTCTATAGAAAAATTCTCAAAATTTTATTTCGTATACAATCGGGGTCAAATCAAGTTTCTACTGTCAGAAATTATATCCATGAATTTGTCAAGGATTTATTTTCTGTAGAAAATTTTTTCAGACATTTAACTTTCTTAGTTGAAATTTTTAACAAAAATTTTGTTTATCAGAGAAAGTTTTTTTAAAATTTTAATTTCTATTGAAGATTTGTGCAAATTGTAAGTTTCTATGTAATATTTCTGTTTTTTTCAAAATTTTGTTTCTATCTTTATTATTTGATTTATTCTAATTGAAAATTTGTCAAAATTTTATTTCTTAGAAAATTTGTCCAAATAGTTGATTTCTTTACAGAAGGTTTTATTTACAAGAATGTTTGATTGCCTATGAAAAATTTTGTCAAATTGTAGTTTCTAATACAAAAGTTTTGTTCAAATTTTATTTGGTAGAAGAATTTTATGATGTTACCTCTTAATTGTAGAGCGAAGTATATCTGTATATTTTATTTAAAAGTAGTGAGGTTTATTCTCCATGAATGTCAATGAATCGCCAAAAAAATTTAAGTTACCTCACTCAAAAAATATAAAGATAATTATGTTTGTTGGTTTTCCATATAAATTTTCTGCGGGACCTACCAGGTAAGATTATAGGTTTGGGTGATAATTTTCATAGCGACTCAGCGTCATTTCGCCATTGTGTGTGGACCAGTTTCCAGCAAGAGTTGGATGGAAAACAAAGACCCGCGCCCTGCTCGTGAGCGTTTAAGGATAAACGCGAAGAGGAAAGGTGGAGGAGAGTTTTAAAAAAATGAGCTGGGACCCTCGAAAGCGCTTAACGTTCCAGAAAATTTAATAGAGATTGCCCCAAGCAGATCGGCCCGAAAAGTGTTTCATCTCAATTGGGTCCCCAAAACTAAAAGGCTCCAGGATCGGTAATAACGTGGCGAATAGTCCCTTCTCTCGCGCATCAGTATTCATCGAGGTCACAATAATAAAATGCTACGAAAAAAACCGGGCAAATGTTCAAACACCCTATTGGAGTCCTGGACCAGACAAACCATTTCGGCCGTAGACCATACGTATAGGATTCACAGGACGGTCAACACGTGACCAACCAAACAATGCGTGCATTTAAACTATTTGGTTCCTGGATTCATTTCGTAATTCGCACCAATGAAAGCCAAACATCTAGGGGCTATCAATCCTTCTTGGACCTTTTTGTCACCAAAACCTCGTGGTTCTCAAGCCGTTGGGCCATGTTGTCGCATTGGCATTTTTGGAGAGTAGAAATAGTGCAGCCTAAAAAATACCCAAGGTGTTAAAATTATCTAAAGAAAGCCTAGCGTTCGCCTGGAATGGGCTCCGAAAATAAGGCAGCAGGCGCTTGTCATGGCAGCGTTTAAGTGGTTTCTGTTGCTGTTTACCGGTTGCTTGAAGGTTAATAATCTCCGAGAACACAAAACTGTAGTCAATTATTTGAACATATACTTACCCTTATTACTCTGACATTTATTAGATTGTCTTATTTTTGGCTTTTGAACAAGTAAATTACCAAAAAAAAAAAAAAACCAAATTAAAACGCCAACAAGAATTATAGGCGCTTTACTTTGTTCTAAAACGTAGCAAAGTTTAAAAATTGAAAATGGTTGATTAATTGATTTTTAAATTACTTCGAAATCCAATATACGAAAATAAAAGATTTCAAATATGATGTAATAACCATTGCAGATTAGAACAATCACCTCTCGAATCATTAACTTCTATTTATATGGCGAATAAATGTGAATTAATGAATTGAGGAGTGATTCGTTCTAATTGCAATGGCATACATCATAATTTAAAATCTTTTATTTCGAATATGGATTCGAAATATTAAAATAATAATAACATTCCTCATTTTAAGAACTTTGCGTACGTTTAGAACAAAGTAAAGCCGCTGATATTTTTTTGGTTATGTTAATTTTATGTTTTTTTTTTATTAAATTTATATTGTTCAAGAGCAAAAAATAATAAAGAGAGATATTAACAGATGTTTAAGAATAAGCTTATCAGAGATATGTTCAAATTGACGTCACATTTTGGTTGCGAATTACTAACCTTCAAAAACGGTCAGCAAAACCATTAAAACGCTGCGAGTGCATAGGAGACGCCTCCTGGCCTTGATTTGGGGCCCCATTTCCATGGCGAAATAGCTCTTCTTTAGATAATTTTACACTTTCGGTATTTTTTAGTGCATAATTTTAAACTCTCGCAAAGATCGCCCCAAAAATCTGACAAATGTTCAGAAACCCTATTTGAGCCCTGGGCAGACAAATATTTCGGCCGTAGACCATGTATATTCCAACAGGACTCAGTACGTGAGAACCAAGAATGCTTTAAAATTTTGGTTCCTGGATTCATTTCTGTTGCACAATGGAAACCAAAATCCTTTGGACTTTTGTGCCACCACAATCTCTGGTTCTCAAGCCGTTGGGCATTTGCGCT
>PGFW01027098.1:41507-53022 GCA_003123925.1 Haematobia irritans
TCTCTACACCGCAGAGAAGGAATATGATCATCTCAAACATGTTTTAAGAGCAAAATGTTATTTTTGGTGGTGACCATACTAAGCATCGGTTTTCGCAACACATTTTATTTCTCGGAAAATCATGTATCTGATTTGCGGCAGCAGGTTAATATTTGACGAGAAATAACATTTAGTGACAAACATGACGTTAATATGGTTCCCTAGGCTAGTTTAGCGTTAAGGTTACCAAGTGGCAGCCCGATTAAGATTCAGGCTCACTCTTTAGACTATTAGCTCCATTGTGATACCACATTAACCTAAAAGTATATTACGATATGGGCAACTTCTAGTGGTCACCATTACAAAAATAACATTTTGCTCTTGAAACATGTTTGAGGTGATCATATTCCTTCTCTGCGTGTATCTTAACGAATGGACTAAAATGAGGCGATCCTGAGTCGGTTTGTGTAAATAACTAGGGAAGTACGACTAATTTCTTACGCTGATTACAAAGCTGTTTATTTGCCATAATCAATTATTGTATCTCGGAGCACCTTATTGACTTTAGCACTGAACCAATACTATACCCTAAAATTCTGTAGGAATCATTTTTATATTTTTTTGTTTTTGTTGAGTTCGTTTGTTTTTCACTAACTGAGATATAGAAAAGTTGTTGCTGTTGTCTGTTATTGTAAACATAGCGTAAACGATATGCAAAAGAAAAATGTCAGTCAAAATGTCGCTTCCAACACGCGCTTACAAAGTTACATACACACAAACACACATACATACATACGATTTCACTATAAATATAGGATTGTCTAAAAAGTCTGTCTAGCACTGTTACTAGTACACTGTTTGTATGGTATGCATAGCATCTCTTTCTCTAATATGGGCAATGTAAGTGAGTACATGTTATGGGTACTCACGTCATTTATGCAGTCACTCAAATTCTATAAAATAACCGAATACAACTAGCATATGGACTATTTGATGATTACTGCTACTAAATAGAATCGCTCTATGACTATCAAATAACAAAACAAACTAACTACAAAGAATGTCGGCAGAGGGAAAGTGGAAGACAGGAAAGAAAACAAAAAGCAACTGTGATGTAAAGTGAATATGCAAAAAAGTTTTGTTCTCATCTCTACAATCGCTGTAAATCTAGAGAATATTTTTTTGTTTTGATTCAAATGAAAATCCCTCACTCTCTTACAGTGAAGGAGGGTAACCAAGTGGAATTGTTGTAGCATTTTCAATACAATTTGTATAAACAACACGATGTTGACGTTTTTTGTATTTTTTTCAATTTAATTTGTAATGTAATGTGTGAAATATGATAAAGAATTAGAAAAAAACGATGGCATTTTATTTAAATTGTTCATTATACCTTTGGAATTATTATCACAAATTTTTATATACAGGATTTGTAACTAAAGGCTGCTTGGTACTCAATTGCCATTATTGCCAGAAAATAGAATTTTTTTTCGTATTTAAATTTAAAAATGTTAATAATTTCAATTAAAAATTAATTTTGAACTAATTTAAAAAAAATAAAAATTATCAAGTTATTGCTTTTGCGTTTCTAGATATAATAGAATTTGTCGACGAATTTTTAGTGGCTAAAGTCGAACTTATTCGCAACCTTAATTGAGGACATAGTGATGAATTAAAATAAAATGTAGAAACTTTTTATTTCGTGACATCAAATGATGCTGAAACTTTGTGGTTTCAATATTATTCATAAAAAAGGTTAGATTAGCTTTAAAAATTAAGTAAATCCATATTCGCCTTGTTATGCGATTTAAAGCTGCCTTCCATTTTTCGAATATGGTATCCTCGTTGATAAACAATGATTCTTCTAATTCTCAATACACTGTAGTCCATTATAGTATTTGTATAAATCATATAAATAATAGTTAATTAATTATTAACTATTTCAGTACACATTTTTCTAATTTTATTAAGATCTTAAATAATATTTTTTTTTCGGTGCAATTAATTCCCTTAAAATTCTCCATATTTCTTAATTACTTTTGTACTCAGATGTTATCCTGTTTAACACTTGCATCACGTGCCAATGCACCATTAACAACAGACTAGGACCTCTAGATACATTTAATTTAAATTACATATGCTATTGTTATTGTCTACGTAATATTTTAATTTTCAAATTTCTAATTGAAGCTTTATTGTTTTGCATTGGTTATTTTCCTAATTAACAATTGCCAACAATTAGCAATCATGTATTTTAATTGACACTTGACTTTCTGTTTTATGATGAATTGAAGTAAAGTACAAATTTATTCTAATTTCCATGTATCTTATATGAGATCTAAATAAAACGGTGATTTTTTCTCACCTTTATATATATAATTAAAAACGAGAGAGAGATAGCGAGGGAAAAAAGCTAATAGCAATAACATTAAAAAATCGTATATTAAATCGGAACTTTGCACTTTCAATGGATAATTAACATTTTTCATCAAGGGGCCATAGCATTTGTTTTTGTGCTATATATATATAGAGTAAGACCCTTTCCTTTATTTTTCTAAATGATGCAATGCCTCTCTCCACCCCACATTATACTAAAACATGCAATTTTTCATCATAAAAAACGATGACTTTGATATTCTTTCGAGTTCCTCTTCAGGTGTTGGTTAGAGGTGTATTACCAAATACGTATGTGTTTAGGCAAATATTTCGAAACAAAAAAATTACACCTGCTCATCTGTTATACATTCTAAATATTTCTCTACCATATAATTTTTATATTTTCATAATAGCCTTATGTATAGATGTTAGGTCTTTGGAAAAAAGGGAAGTCTGTTTATGGTGTTTGAAAAATATATAGTGATGAAAAAACAACAACAACACTATAAAAAGGGTATGATGAAAAGATTCCTTTTGGTAATGATGAAATTGAAATTGTGAGAAGCGTGTGAATAAGCTAAAGTGTAATTCCCACTCTATGAAAATCAAATGATTAATTTATCATAAAAGATATTGGTAGTAAATTCAAAGTGAAAGTTTCCATTTTTATCGGATTTAAAAAGTAGATTTTGAACTTTCCTGTTTGTATAATTTCAAGTACTCTTGCATTCATGGGTGCAATATACATAATTTTTGTTAGTAGGTATTTGGATTCAAATTTGTTAAAAATAATAACAGGTCAATTGTGTTTAAATATTTGAATATCTTTACGCCTAACATGTGCAGTTTTTCAAAGAAGATTTTATTATTGTATCCCTATTTATTATTATGTCACTATACCTTTTTATCAGCAGCCTTGCTAAATTTTATGATTTATGAATTACATTTGGGATTTTTTCCATTCCACCCTTACCATCCAGTAGTTTTCTGTGAAGGCTAACGCATTTAAGCTTTTCTTGATTTGATCTAGCACCATTCAATATCCTAATAAAAACACAACTATGTTATAGTTTTTTCTATTTTGATTAAACAACTCATGGGGATTTTGTGTTACCACGAACAAACAATATTTATTCTCATAATAAATAAATAAAATGGTTGCCTAACCATTGAGCGCGTTAGTATAAATGCCACCACAGCGATGATGACGGACGGTCATGGCGATGTTATGGCATGTTCAGTAAGTAAATTGCAAAAAAAAACTAGCACTTACATTGGAGGAAAAAATGTAAGAAAACAGTTCACTAATGTGAATTAGTCCTCTGAAATATTAAAAAAATTTAAGAATACTATGAAAAAATAAAAATGGTAGCATATACCTTATTAAATAACAATCAGCTTTTTTACTAACTGCTATTTCTCCCATTGTTTCCATTCATTTCGAAGGGTCGGCAAATTTGGCAAAATTTTCTTTAAGGTGCGAACATTTTTAACTTCCTATTAACGATATAACTTAAATTTGTGGTGCCATATAGTTATCTTTAACGAGAAAATCAAATTGAGATTTCCATTGAAGTTTTTGAGAGTTTATCGATTCTTTTTTAAAAGAAAACTAAATTTTTGGCGATTTACCCAATGGGAAAATGGCGGGTTGTATTTATGTTATTCTAATGTTTAATAAGTTGAGATTTATCTCTCTTAATATTCTTTATATACTTATTCACTCAGTCTTACTTCACGATTGAAATATCTCTCATTTAATGTGCTTGATAATTCTCACAGTACATAGCTGCGTCCAATTTTGTAATTGACATAACGCTGAATTTTATTGCTCATCATGATACATCGGGCTTGCCACCTAACATAACCTAACCTACTCTTCGTCATTGATAGATATCTGCCAATGGCACCAGATACTGATGGCTTCTATTGTAATGATCATAAAACATTTGTTGATATTAATTGTTTTTAGTACATTTCTCGAAATAAATTTTATTTAAACTATTATTGGTAATAATTCAATCAGACAGACACTTATAATAATGTTTTAATTCATGACTTGCTTCCGAGCAAATAAGGAGGAAAATGGAAAAACTCTATATTATATGGAAAAAAGTTCCTTTTAAATTTTCTCTTGGCTAGTGAGATTTGCAATCAAAATAAAAGACCCATTATTTTGGGAAAGCAGATAGTACAGTGGCAGTGACAGAAAAGTCAAGTCGATTTTGTAAGCCATTTAAGTTCCTGTAATTTAGGAAAATCTTCTTTCATCTTTTTCTAAAATCGTTATCTCATATTAGTTTTTATTAGTGCCGAATATATGTATTTGTATATGTGAATTTCTATCTCTGTACGTTAGTTACGTGTTATTCAAAATAGAAGTATGGTCAACTTCACTCTACATATTATGCCATGGTAGCAAACTTTGTTGCGGGTCTGTTACAATGTTGAACATGAGCGCGATATTGCGAAATAAGCAACTTCTTTTTTGGCATTGGATTTTGACGAGAAACAGAAATTGCGTGTTATCATGCAATGTTTATTGTATGATACGATACTGTTCGTTGCGTTCGTTCATTACAGCGAGTGAATTGTAACTCCTCGCAAACTTAGTTTTTTCTTCATTCACCCCATTATGCAGCATGGAAAATTGTAAACATGGTAAAAATGCCAAAAGCATTTAGAAGGAACATTCGCTAACGAACATTAGAAAAAAGTGGTGAATTCATAGCGGCGTCAAAAATATCTCCCTCCACCCGCTCACTTTATTATAATAAGTAATAATAGTGTCGCCGTTGTATTTAATCTTTTACAAAAGTTAGAGATAGAGTGACGGAGAACAATTCTCCCTCTCAGCATGTTCTCCATTCTATATTCTAAGCTCGTAATTATAGTGGGAACTTGTAAAAAATTACACGAATTACGGAAAATATAAAATAGTTAAATAAAATTGCACCTTAGTCTGATTTTATGTAATGATTTATATCAGGTATTTTGTACATAATTTGTGAGGAGAAAATTTTTTATAAATACTATTTATATAAATATTTTAGGCAAATACAGTTAATTGGCACAAAGCCTTTTGTTGCTTTTTTTATATTTTCTCCTTCATAGTTGATTATTTTAAAAGCTTTGCAGGGCCTTTAAGTATGTCTGGTAGTGTATTAAAAGTTAAATACACAATATGTAATATATTTCGGTCGAGGGTCTTTCACATCGCCTCTTTGTTAGGCATTAATGAAAGGAATTATGATGTTCTTTTATTTTTGTTTTCTTCTGCCCATAGCATGAAGTCTCTTATTTGGTTGATTTAACAAGTGGCCAAGAACAAACGCAGTTGTTAAAAATATTTTTCTGTTTGTTTTCGTTAAAATGCAAATGTAGACAAAGCTTAATGTGTACGTGTTATTCGTATATCTTCATACTATGGTTAGTGATGAAAGTTTAGAGTAAAACGAGAAGAGATTATAAGAGTATGTAGATGGTATCGAGCGACAAAGCCTTTAGGCCATGTATAGCAAATTATTTCAATATGAACGGTAGTTTTTTTAAACATTTTATTTTTCCAAAGCACATGCAATATCTCTCATCAAAAGACATTGAGTGCATATTATTTAGTTTAAGTTTTATTTAATTTAATATAATTCAATTTTACGTTAAGAGACCTTTTTCATATCCTCGAACTCACGAGCTAAGTTTATTTCTACTCCATAGACTAAAGGCCAATTTAGAAATAAGTAAGCAATCAAACCCTGTGTTTGGAGATAATCACTAACTAACGTATCAATTTTAGCTTGTTGTCTCAATTACATTCGAAACACCCCTACAACTGACCTAAAACCATAGACAATTATACAATGCATTACCCGCCCAAACTAGATCCGCACAACTAGCGGACAAGAACCACCATATTGCGCACACAGTGTAATTATCTCAGCCGCATAAGATTGACACTCTTTTAAAATCCACTAAGCCAAAAAAAAATCTTAAAGAATACTTAGCAAAAAACACACAGCAACAACAAACATGACAATTTGTAGCTCGCCTGTTTTTTTTTTTTTTTTTGATAATTTACCTACCTTCGTTCGACTGACCGCTGATTGCCGCTTTGGTGGGCACCACAAAACAAAGCGCTTACCTATTAGGCATGACTGCAATTTTAAGTTGAAGCAGTGCCACCAACCGCAACCAGAATTAGTGACAGACAGACCAACCAGGTAACGGATCATCTAAACCGCGACACTTTTCCCACAAAGTAGAAGAATTTTGTATGTCAATTGGAAATTCGGCTAAAGCAGAAACGTGTCGTCGATAGAAATCTTGAAATAATTGTCAATCAAACTTCCATTGCAAGCCAGCAGCAAGATTGGGGCAAGTCAGAAAGGCTACAATCAATGAAAAGAAAATCGTTCGAAAGGCAAAAAATGTCATTATTATTTTGCACTGGCATTTTCTTTTAAGTGTATAAGTGTGGGGCAATTTGTCGATTCGTGTCGACTTAAGTAAACGGCCTGCCAGTTTGCTTGCTCTGGGCAAAGCATGAAACAATTGAGGAAAGAGAGCGAGAATGCATTGAAAACATTAGTGTTGCCAACTGGTGATGTGGTTTTATTGTGATTTTATAAGGTTTATCAGCGCCATCAGCCAATTTCGGTATCCGCTTTATATGCTGCTGATTGTGACTTTGCGACAGTGTGCGTTCACATTCCTGTCTGTCCGGTCATTTGTCTGTCCTAATTTGTTGGGGGCGTACATGAACCAATTAGTAAGAATACTACGCCAACACACATACAATATATAAACAAATTGAATGGTCTTCAATGCAAAAGGATGTAAATTAAAAATTTCATTAAACGAAAATAATTGTATTTATAAATAAAATATAATACAGATCAAAACCAAATCAAAATGAAAAGAAATGAAATAAATGAATTTAGTTTATACTCTATAGACTGAATTAAACATAATATTTATGAATATAGATTGAGATTTAGGTTTAAATTCATTGGATTTACAAGCAAAACTTAAAGGTTTTTCAATGTGGATAATATTACCAAACCAACTGAAAAAAAAAAAAACTACTAAAGTAGTTTTGCTTGAAATTGAATTTAAATCTAAATCTCATATCTATTCATAAAATATTGTATTTAATACATCTGTAAAGTATAAGCTAAATTATTTATTAACATAATAATTCTTCAATTACATTTTTTCACATGTATACCTGCATACAAGTTTGGCTTCGCGGGGTAATGTAATTTAGAGTATCATATTATTATTGAATTGTAAATAGGTACTTATACTAAATAGTAATTGTACATAATGGAGAAATATAAAAAATAAATTAAATTACTTTTTTTTCATTCAAATAAATACAAATGATATTAAGTTTTACTAAACTAAATCAAATTTAATTTAATATAAATAAATTAATATAAAATAAACTTAAATAAAGCTAATATTAATTACATTAATTAAATTAAAATAAATCAAACTGCAATGAATTTACTTGTAGTAAAGTTATTAATTTTATCTAATGGAAGCTGGTGGCTTTTGTGAGAACTTATAACATTTAGCATTTTATCTAAATAAACTTAAGTGAATATATCTACATGTCCCATATGTACAAGTGTGTTTGATCATATCGAGGAAAATAAAAAAAAGAATTTTTTCAAACAAGTGAATTTTTAATTAATTTTAAACAATATAAACCAGACCACATACACTTACAACAATCAACTAACAGCAACCAGCCGGCTATATAATCAGCCTCATCTCATGAGAGATATTCTTCTGATACATACACACACATACACATCTTTGATAGTACTATAAAATAAAAACTCTAAAACATTGAGTGCCTAACATTATTGTTGTTGGTGTTGTCGTTGCCATATATGTTGCTATTTCTCTTTTTTTGGTAGTTGTATTCCATAAAGTCTAAATTAAGATAAGCAAATTACTGGCGCTTCAGATCAAAGTCAACAACATACCATAAAGTTGAAGTACACGTACTCTATATTGAGATCGCCGCAAACTATGAACCATGAATGAAAAAAGAACACAGCATCTTTAGACTTTGAAAATTTGTCATGTTGGAAATTGTCTTTGAGTCTTCTCTTCAAGGGAGAACAAAAAATTTGTGCTTTTTTGCTTGCCACCATGGAACCAAAGAGCCAACCATACTAACATTAATTAAGTTATCGTGTTGTAAAGCAATTGAACAATTGACTTAATCCATTGTTAAGATCAGCTCGTGCGGCTACATACGCAAGAGCATGAGTTGAGTTTTAAGTATGAAACCTTACAAAAACCAAGCAAAATGCAAGCAAAAAACACTACAATACCAAAGCTAATCTTAACAGTGGCCACAACTTTGTCAATGGGGTTCTGTTCTGTTTTTTAGCCTCCAAATTCTCTAGGGAGTGGTTGTTTTAAAGATGCAATAGTTGAGACAGTTGACATTTTCCACAACCTACGCATTGCATTATAGAGATGAGACGAGCTAATGTGAGCATTAAAACCAAAGTTCAGTGCAAATCATGATGAAAACGGGCAAGTTCATAGCATTTTGTGAGTGAGGAACATTGAAGTACAAGATGGATGGGAAATTTAAGTCGTATTTTTAACCTTTAACTACTGAGGTAAAATATTTTTGCATATATACTGTGGAGTGGTAAATTTTGCCGCTTTATATTTTGGAAAATTTTCACAAAAAAGTATGTTTTTTAATATATATGTTTTTAAAACTTATTTAGATAACACAGTTTTAAAATTACCATAGTAAGAAATTAAAGATATCTGACTTGTAGTTAAACAAAACAAGAATTGATAGCACTCAAATGAAGGAAGTAAATTGGAAAAACAATAAGTGAGGGTAATATTTACCACCACCACAGTAGTTAAAGGTTAAAAAAATAATAATAGTAAAAATTAATTAATCTAAATAAAATTATAAATTAAATTTTCTCAATTTCCGTTTTAATTCTCTTTAATCCTTAAGCCTACAAATGCAGCAAATAAAACAGCAGACTTACAACAGCATTAACCACCTCTTGCTATATTAAGGCATTGACATAGCAGTAATGGTCACTACCTCTGTTGCTGTCGCAGCAGCAATAGCAATAATATGAGAGAAAAAAAAACTTACACGTCTGCCAAAAAGGGGATTCCTATTGTTTTATTCTATGGAATACAAAATGAGACAAAGCGAACGAACATGTGCGCATGCGCTTTTAACATTTTTTTAAACCATTTGCCCTTAATATTATTGTTGTTGGTGTGCTGCTGACGTCGTTGTTATTGGGTTCTTTACAAGTCCTATGTTTTTGTTTGTTTTTTTTTTATTATCCGCATAATATTTTTTTGTCCACAAAACTGTCGTCTTCCTGGTGACTTTTTGGACTACATTAATTAGTCAACGTTATTGTTTTTATTGATATTGAAACGGCTTAAAGGAAACGGCGGACGGATACACTAAAACAAATGTGAATTTTTGGATAAATTAGAATTTGAGCAAATCGTAGAATAACATGAAAATTTTAATTTTTGATATTTAATGGTATTTACTGTTAGATTGGAGATATTTGTTGTCCACTTTTGATAGGTGTTCGCTTATCAGAAATGTCCAAAATTGGGAGCTATTGGTATAATTTATATTTATTTAAATTTATTTAATATGTTGTTTCTCTTTTTTTTAATTTTATTTATTTCTTTTTTTTTAATTAAAATCAATTTTATTTAAATAATACATATGTCATTTTTTATTTCAGTTTAATTTTTTTATATTTAACTTTTAATTTATTAAGTTAGTTTAATTTATTAAATTGAACTACATTAAATAACTATAATATTTTTTATTATGTTTGCTTTATTTTTTTTTAGTTTATTTTATTTTATTTTATTTTATTTTTATTTACATCGGTTGTTAATTAATTAATTAATTAGTTTAATTGCTATATTAATCAACTATAAATTTTTTTATTAGCTTAAATTTCGGTCAAAAATTTAATAAGAAGAATTTTTTTGGTTGTATCATAAAATTACAGTGCGCATTTAAGGGTTAAGTGAATTTTATTAAAATAATTTGTATGTCATTAAATATAATTGGTGTTAAATCTTTCTTCCAGAACGACATTTTAGATAGACGAAATTCCCCTTTTTGTAAAATATATTTCTGTAGGAGCAAATAGAACCGAATTTACGAAGTGTTGCAACGATTGTCTTTTATCTTCTTTTATTCGCTTTTAAAGAAGATTTTTTAGAGTCATAGAAAACTTCGTTTATCTAATATTTAGTTTCTCAGAAGAAAACTCTTCTTTCAGTGTTATTTATATTTGCTTTTGGTTTTAGTTCTTTGAGTTTAGTCGTATTTTAATCCATTTAGCTACTAGCTTAAATTTTTGTTATAGTTAAAAATACTTTTTAGGATTATTAGGAACCATTGATGTTAAAAATCTGCTCAAAATATTTCCCGATGGTTTCGTTTCCCAAAAAACGATGTTCGAAATTTCGAACAATTAAATTTATTTATATGAAAAACCATGATTGGGCATGCAAACCATTTTTCTTCTATTTTGTGATATTAGGTGGGTATTAAGTTTGAGTTTAGCCGCTAAAATCGTCATTTTTTCACGATTACTTTTTTTTAATAATCCATTTTAATGAATACAAACTTTGTGAAAATTTGCTTTGGGATATTCCCCATCAAGTTATAATGAAATCTGCAACAAATATGTATAATTTGATGACTTTTTTTTACTGATTTAGTTTTCACTTTAGAGAAAATTAGCGGCTAAACTCGAACTTAATACTCACTATTAGCAATAAATCTTCATGATTAACCCTCTAATGCCCAAGCCCCTCTTAGGCGGGCTTTATTTAATAAGGAAGCTTTTAGTAAAACACACCTTAAGACAACAAAAATGGGCAAAACAAAAAGAAAACTATTTGAAACTATTCAAGAGGCTTTGCAGCATATGCTGAATTTTACTTGATATAATTGTTCTTGCTTAGTTCTCTTGCTTTTGCATCGTTAACATTGAAAAATTTAATCAGCTGGTAAAAAAATTGGGGCATTAGAGGGTTAATTTTTAATTTTAATTTCTTTGTTATTCTCTAAATTAATTTTTGCTTGCTGATGATACCAAAATTCGTGTAA
>PGFW01027098.1:54747-67521 GCA_003123925.1 Haematobia irritans
AGCCCTAGGAATTATAAATGGCTTCTAATTGTTTTATTAATTGCATGAATAACACAGTTAGGTTATGCTCTTTTAAGCGCTATTTGCTGTCAACAAATAATTCTGGAATTAACATGTTAACTCTATAAGAAAAAGAACAAGAGAACTGTACTGTAATGTATATGCCAAACATTGTCCATTGCCCCCACATTTGATATCAATGTTTTACGTATGTTAATTTCAGTAGTTTTTCACATAAAACTTCAAACAACCAACACACACACAGTAATACTTGCAATAATCACCTGAGAGAACACATGCTACAAATGCAGCAAATAAAACAGCAGACTTACAACAGCATTAACCACCTCTTGCTATATTAAGGCATTGACATAGCAGTAATGGTCACTACCTCTGTTGCTGTCGCAGCAGCAATAGCAATAATATGAGAGAAAAAAAAAACTTACACGTCTGCCAAAAAGGGGATTCCTATTGTTTTATTCTATGGAATACAAATGAGACAAAGCGAACGAACATGTGCGCATGCGCTTTTAACATTTTTTAAACCATTTGCCCTTAATATTATTGTTGTTGGTGCTGCTGCTGACGTCGTTGTTATTGGGTTCTTAACAAGTCCTATGTTTTGTTTTGTTTTTTTTTTATTATCCGCATAAATATTTTTTTGTCCCACAAAAACTGTCGTCTTCCTGGTGACTTTTGGACTACATTAATGTCAACGTTATTGTTTTTATTTGATATTGAACCGGCTTAAAGGAAACGGCGGACGGATACACTAAAACAAATGTGAATTTTTGGATAAATTAGATTTGAGCAAATCGTAGAATAACATGAAAATTTTAATTTTTGATATTTAATGGTATTTACTGTTAGATTGGAGATATTGTTTGTCCACTTTTGATAGGTGTTCGCTTATCAGAATGTCCAAAATTGGGAGCTATTGGTATAATTTATTATTGATTTAAATTTATTTAATATGTTGTTTTCTTTTTTTAATTTATTTTATTTATTTCTTTTTAATTAAAATCAATTTTATTTAAATAATACATATGTCATTTTTTATTTCAGTTTAATTTTTTATATATTAACTTTTAATTTATTAAGTTAGTAATTATATAAATTTAACTACATTAAAATAACTATAATATTTTATTTATGTTTGCTTATATTTTTTTTTAGTTTATTTTATTTTATTTTATTTTATTTTATTTTATTTCAGTTTACATCGGGTTGTTAATTAATTAATTAATTAGTTTAATTTGACGTATATTTAATCAACTATAAATTTTTTTATTTAAGCTTAAATTTCGGTCAAAAATTTAATAAGAAGAATTTTTTTGGTTGTATCATAAAATATACAGTGCGCATTTAAGGGTTAAGTGAATTTTATTAAAATAATTTGTATGTCATTAAATATAATTGGTGTTAAAATCTTTCTTCCAGAACGACATTTTAGATAGACGAAATTCCCCTTTTTGTAAAATATTTTCTGTAGGAGCAAATAGAACCGAATTTACGACAAGTGTTGCAACGATTGTCTTTTATCTTCTTTTATTCGCTTTTAAAGAGATTTTTAGAGTCACTAAGAAAACTTCGTTATCTAATATTTAGTTTCTCAGGAAGAAAACTCTTCTTTCAGTGTATTTATATTTGCTTTTTTTTTTAGTTCTTTTAGTTTAGTCGTATTTTTATCCATTTAGCTACTAGCTTAAATTTTTGTTATAGTTAAAATACTTTTTAGGATTATTAGGAACCATTGATGTTAAAAATCTGCTCAAAAATATTTCCCGATGGTTTCGTTTCCCAAAAACGATGTTCGAAATTTCGAACAATTAAATTTATTTATATGAAAAACCATGATTGGGCATGCAAACCATTTTTCTTCTATTTTGTGATATTAGGTGGGTATTAAGTTTGAGTTTAGCCGCTAAAATCGTCATTTTTTCACGATTACTTTTCTTTAATAATCCATTTTAATGAATACAAACTTTTTGAAAAATTTGCTTTGGGATATTCCCCATCAAGTTATAATGAAATATGCAACAAATATGTATAATTTGATGACTTTTTTTTACTGATTTAGTTTTCACTTTAGAGAAAATTAGCGGCTAAACTCGAACTTAATACTCACCTATTAGCAATAAATCTTCATGATTAACCCTCTAATGCCCAAGCCCACCTTTAGGCGGGCTTTATTTAATAAGGAAGCTTTTAGTAAAACACACCTTAAGACAACAAAAATGGGCAAAACAAAAAGAAAACTTATTTGAAACTATTCAAGAGGCTTTGCAGCATATGCTGAATTTTACTGTATAAATTTTTCTTGCTTAGTTCTCTTGCTTTTGTATCGTTAACATTGAAAATTTAATCAGCTGGTAAAAAAATTGGGGCATTAGAGGGTTAATTTTTTAATTTTAATTTCTTTGTTATTCTCTAAATTAATTTTTGCTTGCTGATGATACCAAAATTCGTGTAAAAAGTTAACCTTTTCATACACTTTTTCGAGAACACTGATTTTAAAAAAAAAATAAATATTTTAATTTTCACTATTTCATTCCATATGTGTTTGTGTCCACCTAGAAATAAAGGATTTATCCTTGGTACAACAAGAATATCCTTTATTAATTGTCTATCACATTTTTTTCTTCATGTATCCAAATACAATAAAAGCCTCTACGATTGTATAGGTAGAGGGTATAAAAAGTGGTCCTTTTGTGTCGGTGGACAAGGATGTCTGTATTCCAAAGGCAAGAATATTGGTGTTGTTTTGTTTTCATCATTGGGCCATATTTGAAGTTGGCGATTGCTGGCTGCCAGTTTGTTTTTTGTTTTTACCGCCAACTGTGCGCGCATAAGCAGTTGTTGATCGCCCTTCTTCTGTACCCCTACATTCAAAGTTTTTAGACGATTTTTCATTCTTTTTTGTTTCAACTGCTGCAGACTTCAATCAGTTAACATTTAACATAGGGAAGTTTATAAATAACTTTTGTTAAAGGTTATTTGGTCAGTTTTAACCCTTTCAACACATAATAATTCTTTTTAGCCTTTCTCTTGTTGGCCAAATAATGTCTGTCTGAGCTGGTGTAGGAATACGAAGAAGACACCAACAAACAACGAAAAAAGCAGACGGTAGCAGCAGCACAAGGACAGCGACATTTTTGTCATTTACAGATAACAAATAATTCAATTTTCTCTTTAAGTGGAATGTTAATTTTTTTATTATGTGCTGTTTATCTCTCTCTAAAGTTAACCTTTTCATACACTTTTCGAGAACACTGATTTTAAAAAAAATAAATATTTTAATTTTCACTATTTCATTCCATATGTGTTTGTGTCCACCTAGAAATAAGGATTTATCCTTGGTACAACAAGAATATCCTTTATTAATTGTCTATCACATTTTTTTCTTCATGTATCCAAATACAATAAAAGCCTCTACGATTGTATAGGTAGAGGGTATAAAAAGTGGTCCTTTTGTGTCGGTGGACAAGGGATGTCTGTATTCCAAAGGCAAGAATATTGGTGTTGTTTTGTTTTCATCATTGGGCCATATTTGAAGTTGGCGATTGCTGGCTGCCAGTTTGTTTTTTGTTTTTACCGCCAACTGTGCGCGCATAAGCAGTTGTTGATCGCCCTTCTTCTGTACCCCTACATTCAAAGTTTTTAGACCGATTTTTCATTCTTTTTGTTTCAACTGCTGCAGACTTCAATCAGTTAACATTTAACATAGGGAAGTTTATAAATAACTTTTGTTAAAGGTTATTTGGTCAGTTTTAACCCTTTCAACACATAATAATTCTTTTTAGCCTTTCTCTTGTTGGCCAAATAATGTCTGTCTGAGCTGGTGGTAGGAATACGAAGAAGACACCAACAAACAACGAAAAAAGCAGACGGTAGACAGCAGCCACAAGGACAACGACATTTTTGTCATTTACAGATAACAAATAATTCAATTTTCTCTTTAAATGGAATGTTAATTTTTTTACTCATGTGCTGTTATTTGGAGTTTTCTTTTAGCAGGGTGTAGGAAAGTGAAAACAAAGAACTCATTACACATTACATTACCCGCAATCATTTGAACAAAGTCAGTTGATTGCACATTACATTACCACTAATCATTGTATTGTTGTTGGCTTATTATTAGAAAGTAATGTACAATGCCCAACAAAAGTTTTATGTATCGATGTTCTGAAGAGTATTGTGTGTATCGGTATGTCCATTACTGGTTGGTCTGTTATTGTCAAAACATAGCGTAAAAACGATATGCAAAAGAAAAATGTCAGTCAAAATGTCGCTTTCAAACACGCGCTTACAAAAGTTACATACACACAAACACCACATTACATACACATACGATTTTCACTATTAAATATAGGATTGTCTAAAAAAAGTCTGTCTAGCACTGTTAAACTAGTACACTGTTTGTATGGTATGCATAGGCATCTCTTCTCTAATATGGTGCAATGTAAGTGAGTACATGTTATGGGTACTCACGTCATTTATGCAGTCTCACTGCAAATTCTATAAAATAACCGAATACAACTTAGGCATATGGACTATTTGATGATACTGCTACTAAATAGAATCGTCTAGCTGACTATCCAAATAACAAAACAAACTAACTTATAAAGAATGTTCCGGCAGAGGAAAGTGGAAGACCAGGATAAGAAAACAAAAAGCAACACTTATGATGTAAAGTGAATATCTAAAAAAGTTTTGTTCTCCAATCTTCTACAATCGCTGTAAATTTCTAGAAATATTTTTTTTGTTTTGATTCAAATAATCCTCACTCATCTTACAGTGAAGGAGGGTAACCAAAGCTGGAGATTTGTTGTTAGCTTTTCAATAAGCAATCTGTATAACAACACGATGTTGAACGTTTATGTATTTTTTTTAACGGAATTTAATTATTTGTAAGTGCTACATGTGTGAAAATATGATAAAGAATTAGAAAAAAACGATGGCAATTTTATTTTAAATTCTTCATTTATACCTCTTGGAATTATTATCACAAATTTTTGTATATACAGATTTGTAACTAAAGGCTGCTTGGGTACTCAATTGCCATTATTGCCAGAATAATTAGAATTTTTTTTCGTTATTTAAATTTAAAAATGCTTAAGTAATTTCAATTAAAATTAATTGTTGAACTAATTCTAAGAAAAATAAAAATTTCAGCGTTAATTGCTTTTGCCATATAGAGTTGTTCGACGAAATTTTTAAGTGGCTAAAGTCGAACTTATTCGCAACCATTAATTGAGGACATAGTGAATGAATTAAAATAAAATGTAGAAACTTTTTATTTCGTGTACATCAAATGATGCTGAAACTTTGTGGTTTCAATATTATTCATAAAAAGGTTAGATTAGCTTTAAAAATTAAGTAAATCCATATTCGCCTTGTTATGCGATTTAAAGCTGCCTCCATTTTTTCGAATATGGTATCCTCGTTTGATAAACAATGATTCTTCTAATTCTCCAATACACTGTAGTCCATTATTGGTATTTTGTATAAATCATATAAATAATAGTTAATTAATTATTAATATTTTCAGTAACACATTTTTCTCAAATTTTATTAAGATTTTAAAAATATTTATTTTTTCGGTGGCAATTAATTCCCTTAAAATTCTCCATATTTCTTAATTACTTTTGTACTCAGATGTTATCTGTTTAACACTTGCATCAACGTGCCAATGCACCATTAACAACAGACTAGGACCTCTAGATACATTTAATTAAATTACATATGCTATTGTTATTGTCTACGTAATATTTTAATTTTCAAATTACTAATTGAAGCTTTATTGTTTTGCATTGGTTACTTTTCCTATTAACAATTGCCAACTAATTAGCAATCATGTATTTTAATTGACACTTGACTTTCTGTTTTATGATGAATTGAAGTAAGTTACAAATTTATTCTAATTTTCCATGTATCTTATATGAGATCTAAATAAAACGGTGATTTTTTTTCTCACCTTATTATACTATAATTAAAAAACGAGAGAGAAGATAGCGAGTACGGAAAAAAGCTAATAGCAATAACATTAAAAAATCGTATATTAAATCGGGAACTTTGCACTTTCAATGGATAAATTAAACATTTTTCATCAAGGGGCCATAGCATTTGTTTTTGTGCTATATATATATAGAGTAAGACCCTTTCCTTTATTTTTCTAAATGATGCAATGCCTCTCTCCACCCCACCTTATATAAAACATGCAATTTTTCATCATAAAAAACGATGACTTTGATATTCTTTCGAGTTCCTCTTCAGGTGTTGGTTAAGAGGTGTATTAACCAAATACGATGTGTTTATGCAAATATTCAAAACAAAAAAAATTACACCTGCTCATTTGTAACATTCTAAATATTTCTCTACCATATAATTTTTTATTATTTTATAATAGGCCTATGTATAGATGTTAGGTCTTTGGAAAAAAGGGAAGTCTGTTTATGGTGTTGAAAAATATAGTGTAAAAAAAAAACAACAACACACTATAAAAGGGTATGATGAAAGGATTCCTCTTTGGTAATGATGAAATTGAAATTGTGAGAGCGGTTGTTAATTCCACTTATAAATCAATTATCATAAAAGATATTGTAGTAATTCAAAGTGAACGTTTCCATTTTTTACGGATTTAAAGTAGATTTTGACTTTCCTGTTTGTAATTTAGTACTTCTTCAATTCATGGGTCATATACATAATTTTAGTAGGTATTGGATTCCAAATTTGTTAAAATAATAACAGGTCAATTGTGTTTAAATATTTGAATACCTTTACGCCTACACTGTGCAAGTTTTCAAAGAAAAGATTATTATTATTGTACCTATTTATTATTATCATATACCTTTTATCAGCACCCTTTGCTAATTTTATGATTTAGTTACATTACCATTTGGGATTTTTTCCATTCCACCTCTACCATCCCAGTAGTTTCTGTGAAGCTAACGCATTTAAACTTTTCTTGATTTGATTCTAGCACCATTACAAGGTATACTAAAATAAAGCAACTATGTTATAGTTTTTCTTTTTGTATTAAACAACTCATGGGGATTTTGTTACCACGAACAACAATATTTAGTCTCTAATAAATAAATAAATGGTTGCTACCATTGACGCGTAGTTAGTAATGCCACCACAGCGATGATGACGACGGTCATGGCGATGTTGGCCATGTTCAGTAAGTAAATTGCAAAAAAAAACTACCTTACATGAGGAAAAATGTAAGAAACAGTTCACTAATTTGAATTAGTCCTTGAAATATAAAAAAAATTTAAGAAACTATGAAAAATTAAAATTGTAGCAGTACCTTATTAAAGTAACAATCAGCTTTTTACTAACTGCTATTCCTCCCATGTTTCCATTTCGATTTCGAAGTCGCAAATTGCAAAATTTTCTTTAGGTGACATTTTTAACTCCTATAACGTATAAACTTAAATTTTTGCCATATAGTTATCTTTAACGAGAAAATCAAATTGAGATTTCATTGAAGTTTGAGAGTTTATCGATTCTTTTATTAAAAGAAAACTAAATTTTTGCGATTCCCAATGGGAAAATGGGGTTGTATATTTATGTTATTCCTAATGTTAATAAGTTGAGATTATCTCTCTTAATATTCTTCTGGATATCTCACTCAGTCTTACTTTCACATTGAAATATCTCTCATTTTATGTGCTTGATAATTCTCACAGTAATAGCTGGTCAAATTTTGTATTGACTAACCTGAATTTTATGCTCATCATGATACATCGGGCTGCCACCTAACATAACCTAACCTACTCTCCCATTGATAGATATTGCAATGACCAGATACTGATGGCCTTCTATTGCCAGCTTAACATTGGTTTTGATATATATTTTTTAGTACATTTCTCGAAATAAAATTTTATTAAACTATTATTGGTAATAATTCAGATCAGACAGACACTTATATAGATATGACTCTTGAGCATAAGGAGAAAATGGAAAAACTCTATATTTTATGGAAAATAGTTCTTTAAATTTTCTCTTGCTAGAGAGATTTGCAATCAAAATAAAAGACCCATATTTGAAAGCAATAGTCACAGTGGCAGTGACAGAAAAGTCAAGTCGATTTTGTAGCAATTTAAGCTTCCTGTAATTTGGAAAATCTTCTTTCATCTTTTTCTAAAATCGTTATCTATATTAGCTTTTATTACCGATATATGTATTTGTATATGAATTTCTTTCTCTGTACTTAGTTACGTGTTATTCAAATAGAATATGGTCAACTCACCTACATATATGCCATGGTAGCAAACTTGTTGGGTCTTTACAATGTGAACATGAGCGATATTGCGAATAGCACTTCTTTTTGGCATTGGATTTTGAGAGAAACAGAAAATTGCGTGTTATCATGCAATGTTTATGTATGACTACGATACTGTTCGTTGGTTCGTTCATACAGCGAGTGATTGTAACTCCTCGCAAACTTAGTTTTTCTTCATCGCCCCATTATGCAGCATGGAAAATTGTAACATGGTAAAAATGCAAAACATTTAGAAGGAACATTCGCTACGAACATAGAAAAAATAGTGAATTCATAGCGGCGTCAAAATATCTCCCTCCACCCGCTCAACTTTATTATAATAAGTAATAATAGTGTCGGTTGTATTTAATCTTTACAAAAGTATAGAGAGTGTGAGGGAGGAACAATTGCCCCTCTCACATGTCTCTCCATCTATATTCTAAGCTCCGTAATTATAGTGGGAACTTGTTAAAAATTACACGAATTACGGAAAATATAAAATAGTTAAATAAAATGCACCCTCTGATTTTTTATGTATGATTTATATCAGGTATTTTGTACAATAATTTGTGAGGAGAAAATTTTTTAAATATATTTATTAAATATTTTTTAGGCAAAATACAGTTAATTGGCACAAAGCCTTTTGTTGCTTTTTTTATATTTTCTCCTCATATTGATTATTTAAAAGCTTTGCAGGGTTTAAGTATGTCTGTTATACACATGTATTAAAGTTAAATACACAATATGTAATATATTTCGGTGAGGGTCTTTCACTCGCTCTTTGTTAGCATTAATTGAAAGGATTATGATGTTCTTTTATTTTTGTTTTCTTTCTGCCATAGCATGAAGTCTCTTATTTGGTGGATTTAACAAGTGGCCAAACAAACGCAGTTGTTAAAAATATTTTTCTGTTTGTTTTTCGTATAATGAAATGTAGACAAAGCTTATGTGTACGTGTATTCGTATATTCTCATACTATGGTTAGTGATGAAAGAGAGTAAACGAGAAGAGAGTATAAGAGTATGTAAGATGGTATCGACGACCAAAGCCTAGGCAGTATAGCAAATTATCATATGAACGGTAGTTTTTTTAAATTTTATTTTCAAGCACAGCATATTCTCACAAAAGCATTAGTGCAGTATTATTTAGTTAATTTTATTTAATTTAATATAATTCAATTTTTACGTTAGAGACCCTTTTTCATATTCACTCACCTAGTTATTTCACTCCATAAACTAAAGCCATTTAGAAATAAGTACATCAAACCCCTGTGTTGGAGATAATCACTAACTAACGTATCAATTTTAGTTGTTGTCTCAATACATTCGAAACCCCTACAACGACCTAAAACCATAGACATTTACAATGCATACCCCCCAACTAGATCCACAACTAGCGACAAGAACCACCAATTGGCACAACATGTAATTATCTCACCGCCATAGATTGGCATCTTTAAAATCCACTAAGCCAAAAAAAATCTAAAGACTTACAAAAAACACACAGCAACAACAACATGACAATTTGTAGCTGCGTTTTTTGTTTTTTTTGATAATTTACCTACCTTCTTCGACTGACCGTGATTCCTTTGGTGGGCACCAACAACAAAGCGCTTACCTTTAGCATGACTCAATTTTAAGTTGAACCCAGTGCCACCACCGCAACCAGAATTAGTGACAGACAGACCAACCAGTAAACGGATCATCTAAACCGCGACACCACAAGTAGAAGAATTTGTATGTCAATTGGAAATTCGCTAAAGAAACGTGTTCGTCGATAGAAATCTTGAAATAATTGTCAATCAAACTTCACATGCAAGCCAGCAAGCAAAGCATTGGGGCAAGTCAGAAAGGCTACAATCAAATGAAAAAGAAATCGTCGAAGGCAAAAATGTCATTATTATTTTGCACTGGCATTTTCTTTTGAGTGTATAAGTGTGTGGCAATTGTCGATTCGTGTCGACTTAGTAAACGGCCTGCCAGTTTGCTTGGCTCTGGCAAGCATGAACAATGAGAAAGAGAGGAGAATGCAGTGAAACATTAGTGTTGCCACTGTGATGGTGGCATTTTATGTGCTTTTAATAAGTTTATCAGCGCCATCAGCAATTTCGGTATCCGCTTTATATGCTGCTGATTGTGACTTTGCGACAATGTGGTTCACTTGCCTGTCTGTCCGGTCATTTGTCTGTCCTATTTGTTGGGGTACATGAACCAATAGTAAGAATACTACCGCCAACACATATAAATATAAAACAAATGAATGGTCTTCAAATGCAAAAGGATGTAAGTTAAAAATTTTCATTAACGAAAATAATTGTATTTTAAAATAAAATAAATCAGATCAAACCAAATCAAATGAAAAGAAATGAAATAAATAATTTAGTTTATACTCTATAGATGAATTAAACATAATATTTTATGAATACAGATGAGATTTAGGTTTAAATTCATTGCATTTCAAGCAAAACTAATACCAAACCAACTGAAAAAGAAAAAAACTACTAAAGTAGTTTTGCTTGAAATTGAATTTAAATCTAAATCTCATATCTATTCATAAAATATTGTATTTAATACATCTGTAAAGTATAAACTAAATTATTTATTAACATAATAATTCTCAATTACACATTTTTTCACATGTATACCTGCATACAAGTTTGGCTTCGCGGGTAATGTAATTTAGAGTATCATATTATTATTGAATTGTAAATAGTACTTATACTAAATAGTAATTGTACATAATGGAAATATAAAAAAATAAATTAAATTACTTTTTTTTCATTCAAATAAATACAAATGATATTAAGTTTTACTAAACTAAATCAAATTTAATTTAATATAAAATAAATTAATATAAAATAAACTTAAATAAAGCTAATATTAATTACATTAATTAAATTAAATAAATCAAACTGCAATGAATTTACTTGTAGTAATTATTTAATTTTATCTAATGGAAGCTGGTGGCTTTTGTGAGAACTTATAACATTTAGCATTTTATCTAAATAACTTAAGTGAATATATCTACATGTCCCATATGTACAAGTGTGTTTGATCATATCTGAGGAAAATAAAAAAAAGAATTTTTTTCAACAAGTGAATTTTTAATTAATTTTAAACAATATAAACCAGACCACATACACTTACAACAATCAACTAACAGCAACCAGCCGGCTATATAATCAGCCTCATCTCATGAGAGATATTCTTCTGATACATACACACACATACACATCTTTGATAGTACTATAAAATAAAAACTCTAAAACATTGAGTGCCTAACATTATTGTTGTTGGTGTTGTCGTTGCCATATATGTTGCTATTTCTCTTTTTTTGGTAGTTGTATTCCATTAAAGTCTAAATTAAGATAAGCAAATTACTGGCGCTTCAGATCAAAGTCAACAACATACATAAAGTTGAAGTACACGTACTCTATATTGAGATCGCCGCAAACTATGAACCATGAATGAAAAAAAAACACAGCATCTTTAGACTTTGAAAATTTGTCATGTTGGAAATTGTCTTTGAGTCTCTCTTCAAGGAGAACAAAAAATTGTGCTTTTTTGCTTGCCACCATGGAACAAAGAGCCAACCATACTAACATTAATTAAGTTATCGTGTTGTAAAACAATTGAACAATTGACTTAATCCATTGTAAGATCAGCTCGTGCGGCTACATACGCAAGAGCATGAGTTGAGTTTTAAGTATTGAAACCTTACAAAAAACCAAGCAAAATGCAAGCAAAAAAACACTACAATACCAAAGCTAATCTTAACAGTGGCCACAAACTTTGTCAATGGGGTTCTGTTCTGGTTTTTAGCCTCCAAATTCTCTAGGGTGGTTGTTTTAAAGATGCAATAGTTGAGACAGTTGACATTTTCCACAACCTACGCATTGCATTATAGAGATGAGACGAGCTAATGTGAGCATTAAAACCAAAGTTCAGTGCAAATCATGATGAAAACGGCAAGTTCATAGCATTTTGTGAGTGAGGAACATTGAAGTACAAGATGGATGGGAAATTTAAGTCGTATTTTTAACCTTTAACTACTGAGGTAAAATATTTTTGCATATATACTGTGGAGTGGTAAATTTTTGCCGCTTTATATTTTGGAAAATTTCACAAAAAAGTATGTTTTTTAATATATATGTTTTAAAACTTATTTAGATAACACAGTTTTAAAATTACCATAGTAAGAAATTAAGATATCTGACTTGTAGTTAAACAAAAACAAGAATTGATATCACTCAAATGAAGGAAGTAAATTGGAAAAACAATAGTGAGGGTAATATTACCACCCACCACAGTAGTTAAAGTTAAAAAAATAATAATAGTAAAAATTAATTAATCTAAATAAAATTATAAATTAAATTTTCTCAATTTCCGTTTTAATTCTCTTTAATCCTTAAGCCCTAGGAATTATAAATGGCTTCTAATTGTTTTATTAATTGCATGAATAACACAGTTAGGTTATGCTCTTTTAAGCGCTATTTGCTGTCAACA
>PGFW01027101.1:642-12496 GCA_003123925.1 Haematobia irritans
TTAAAATTAAAATAAAAATGTTAAAATTAAAATTAAATATTAAAATTAAAATTAATAATTAAAATTAAAATTTAAAATTAAATTAAAAATTAAAATTAAATTAAAAATTAAAATTTAAAATTAAATTAAATTAAAATTAAAATTAAAATTAAAATTAAAATTAAAATTAAAATTAAAATTAAATTAAAAATTTAAATTAAAATTAAAATTAAAAAAAATTAAAATTAAAATTTAAATAAAATTAAAATTAAAAATATAAAATTTAAATGTAAATTAAAGATTAAAATAATTAAAATTAAAATTAAAATTAAAATTAAAATTAAAATAAAATTAAAAATTTAAAATTAAAATTAAATTAAAATTTAAAATTAAAATTAAAATTAAAATTAAAATTAAAAATTAAAAATTAAAGATTAAAATTAAAATTAAAATTAAATTAAAATTAAAATTAAAATTAAAATTAAAATTAAAAGTAAAATTAAAATTAAAATTAAAATTAAAATTAAATTAAAATTAAAATTAAAATTAAAATTAAACATTAAAATTAAAATTAAAATTAATAATTAAAATTAAATTAAAATTAAAATTAAAAATTAAATTAAAAATTAAAATTAAAATTAAAATTAAAATGAAAATTTAAAATTAAATTAAAATTAAAATTAAAATTAAAATTAAAATTAAAATTAAAATTAAAATTAAAATTAAAATTAAAATTAAAATTAAAATTAAAATTAAAATTAAAATTAAAATTAAAATTAAAATTAAAATTAAAATTAAAATTAAAATTTAAAATTAAGAATTTAAAATTAAATTAAAATTAAAAATTAAATTAAAATTAAAATTAAAATTAAAATTAAAATTAAATTAAAAGTAAAATTAAAATTAAAATTAAAATTAAAATTAAAATTAAAATAAAATATAAATAAAATTAAAATTGAAAATTAAAATTAAATTAAAATTAAAATTTAAAATTAAAATTAAAATTAAAATTAAAAATTAAATTAAAAATTAAATTAAAATTAAAAATTAAAATTAAAATTAAAATTAAAATAAAATTAAAAATTAAAATAAAATTAAAATTAAAATTAAAAATAAAATTAAAATTAAAATTAAAATTAAAATTAAAATTAAAATTAAAATTAAAATTAAAATTAAAATTAAAATTAAAATTAAAATTAAAATTAAAATAAAATTAAATTAAAATTAAATTAAAATTAAAATTAAAATTAAAATTAAAATTAAAATTAATATTAAAATAAAATTAAAATTAAAATTAAAATGAAAATTAAAATTAAATTAAAATTAAAATATAAAATTAAAATTAAAATGAAAAATTAAAATTAAAATTAAAATTAAAATTAAAATTAAAATTAAAATTAAAATTAAAATTTAAATTTAAAATTAAAATTTAAATTTAAATTAAAATTAAAATTAAAATTAAAATTAAAATTAAAATTAAAATTAAAATTAAAATTAAAATTAAAATTAAAATTAAAATTAAAGTTAAAATTAAAATTAAAATTAAATGTAAAATTAAAATTAAAATTAAAATTAAAATTAAGAATTAAAATTAAATTAAAATTAAAAAATTAAAATTAAAATTAAAATTTAAAATTAAAATTAAAAATTAAATAAAATTTAAAATTAAAATTAAAATAAAATTAAAATTAAAATTAAAATAAAAATTTAAAATTAAAATAAAATTAAAATAAAATTAAAATTAAGAATTAAAATTAAATTAAAATTAAATTAAAAATTAAAAGTAAATTAAAGTTAAAATTTAAAATTAAAATTAAAATTAAAATTAAAATTTAAAATTAAATTAAAATTAAAATTAAATGAAATTTAAAATTTAATTAAATTTGAAATTGAAATAACAATTAAAATTAAATATTAAAATTAAAATTAAAACTTAAATTTAAATTTCAAATAAAAATAAAAATAAAATACTAAATGTAATTATAGATTTATTTTGCTCATACTAACTCAAGTTTTTTTGAATTTTCTCTTTTTGTTTCCTACCAAATGCCGTCATAACCTAATCGTATGTGCTAATAATGCATAGTGCGTCGACCCCCATATGATATGTTGAGCCTATTGTTTTCATACCCTTTTGTTATTTTCATTTTCTACAATCTATACCATTTCGAGGGCGTCACGTAAAATTGTGTGCGCTTTTGTAATTGGCTATCATCTTTCTCTCTCATGAAATGTTTTTTTCTAATTGTTGAGTTAACTTATCTTGACTTCCCATATGAAACATTGTGATTCCGAACAAAAAATCAATTGTGTGTCAGAATCCTAAGCGCTTCCTTATGTGTACGATATAACATGTAACATGGTTGGTATTGTGGTGTAAAACAAGCTGGGTGCGCCTCAAATGGGAACAAAAAATACCACACGAAACGTATTTACATATAGTTAGAAATATTTTGGTAGTATTTTTTCTGTTGGCTATTTCCAATTAATCCTGTGATTTATACTATCACGTTCGATGATTGTTAGCAATATCAATAAAAAAAATAATAATCTTACATAAATTTATTATTGTGATAGAATGTATGTATATATATTTTTTGTGTATGACAAATTTTCTTGCAGATTATCAAATTTGCAATACATCCAGATCACAGATTAAGAATCCAAATCTATTTTTGAGACTGCTCGTTTTTTATTGCGGATTTTTAATAAAAAGAAACTAATTTTTGAATAAGAACAAGTTACCTCCAATATATGTTACATCCAGGATCACTGTATCATATCAAAAAAATGTGTGTCTAACCTGCTTAAACAAGAAACGAAAAAAATATTTATATAACTAACAATCTGAAAAAAGAAAATCATGTGTTTGGCAATAAGTTTTATATATTTTGTCTAAACTGAGATTAAAATTATTATTCTCTCGGAGTTAAATTCTTAATATACTCTCACAAGACTGTCTTATTAACACCACAAAAAAAATTCATTAATTTATTATTTAATTTTCACGAAAATTTTCCCATTTAAGTTCTTAATTGAGTTTTAAAAAATATTCAATTAAGAATTTTAATTGAAACAAAAGTAAATCACAAAATTATTGAGAACAATTAATATTTCGTTTGACTTTCAATTAAATTTTTAGTTGATACTATCATTCTGTGAATTGAAGACATTTCAATTAATAAAAATTAATGTATCAAATTAATTTCGTGATTTGAACAGAATATTTTTTTTGTGCTGTAACACTATTTCTTATCCCAACAATTTTCCCATCTAATGTCTTAATTATTGCCAATTAAAGTCTTATTGGATCAATTAATTTCGTGATGAAGACAAAAAATATTTTTTTTTGCTGCTTTCTATTTTCAATTCCATGCAGTCTAGCTGTTAATGCCCTTATAGGTTTTTAGATTAGTGGTTTTTCGATTATTGTTTCCTCATCTTTTTTTGTAATTCAATTTGAATTGATTTTGTGGCATTACAAGTTGCAGAATACAATTACAAGCTGACACTCGCCATATTTCTCATATTGACGCAGATTCAATATGTATCTTATGTCGATTTGAGTGGGAGACATCATTAGCTCAAATAAAATTTGCTATTTGATGCCTATTGCCTACTGTCGAATCTGGTGTTAATGTAAGTCAACAAAAGAAATGCTATTAGGAATTGTTAATTGATATAGTTAACAGTTTTTTTATGAATATTTGACAAAAAATTTTAACATTGTTATCATAAGAATTTCTGAATCATTCATCTGTGACTTTGAACTAAGCTCGTACACTGTACTAACTAAGAAGTACTTCACAAAACTTTAAAAATATTTTTATTGTTTCTTATTTTTCCTATAGCAAATACAAATTTTGATAAAATATTCTATAGAAATAAAATTTGCAAAATTTCTCTATAAAATAAAAATTTATGAGAAATTTTTATAGAAAATAAAATTTCTAAAATTTTCTATAGAAATAAAATTTTCAAAAAATTTCTATAGGAATACAATTTTGTCAAAAATGTTCTATTACACTGGTAGAAGAAAAGGCGGTATGTGGCCATTATGCCGTATCTGGATTAATAAAATTGATTCACGTTAACCTTGTTAATTTTGGCGTTACCACTGTTTGTCATCAAATCATTTACATATGGTATTATTTGTGGTATTAAACTATCACAGACGCGCGCGTAAACACATGATATGTAGACGTTGCGGACCAATTGTAATGGTCGCCTTGGTAGTTTTCATGCGGCTTGTAAATAACAATAGTTTGCGTGATAAGATGACGAAAATTAAATGAATCAAGTGAAGATAGCGAAGTATAGGTAAGTATAATATTTTTTGTGGGCATTATTATGTTTTCTAATTCGATCATCTATTTAATTAGATGCGCAACTGAATATACGAAACCTTCACTATACAAACAACAGACCTCCTGCAGGGATGCAAGTGCCTGAATTGCGACATGGAGCTGAATTGGGAGAAAAACTTTGCAGTGGCAGAAATGATTAGGTTTTTGTACTGTATGTCATTATTTAAATGAAGTACGTAAACAAAGACATTTTATGTGTGTTTTATTAAACAATACCACTTAAGTGTATTATTAGTAATACGCACTGTTTATACAATCCATAACTTTCATGTATAGAATAATAGTACCGCTTAACGGTATTATTTTCAATACCATATTGGTTACTTATCATAATACTGAATCGTGTTCTGCTTTGCGCTACCGCCTTTACCATTCGCGTATTTTGATATTATAGACAATAAAATTCTATAGAAATAAAAATTTTGACAAAAATAATTTTCTATAGCTATAAAATTTTAACAAAATTTTCTATAGAAATAAAATTCGATAAAAATTTATTAAGAATAAATTTTAACCAAGTTTTCTATAGAAATAAATTCCGCCGATAATAATTATCTATACAAATAAAATTTTGATAAAAAGCTATAGAAATAAAATGGTTGACAAATATTCCTAAAGAAATAACAAATTTTTACAAAATTTTCTATAAAAATAAAATTTTGACAAAATTTTCTATAGAAATCAAAATTTTGACAAAATTTTCTATAAATATAAAATTCTTGATTTTCTAAAGAACTAAAATTTGTTGTGACAAAATTTTGCTATAGAAATAAAATTTCGATAAAATTTTCTTTATTAGAAATAAAAATTTTCACAAAATTTTCTAATTAGAAATAAATTTGATAAAATCTTTCTATAAAAATAAAATTCTGATTTTCTAAAGAAATAAATTTTGAACAAAATTTCTAGTAGAAATAAAATTCCGATAAAAATTCTATAGAAATAAAAATTTTGACAAAATTTTCTATAGATAATCAGAATGGTGACAAAAATTTTCTATAGAAATAAATTTCGCCATAAAAATTTTAACAAAGTTTTCTATAGAAATAAAATTTCGATAATAATTCTATAGAAATAAAAATTATAAAAAACTTCTATAGAAATAAAATTTGACAAAATTCCTTAAAGAAATGAAATTTCGATAAAAAATGTCTATAGAAAAATAAAAATGTCTATAAAAATAAATTTAGATTTTCTATAAGAAATTAAAAATTTCATAAAATTTTCTATTAGAAAAAATTTTGACACAAAATTTTCTATAGATATGAAAATTTGACAACCAATTGTCAATAAGATACTAAAATTTTAAAAACTTTTCTATAGAAATAAAATTCTTAGATATGTCGATTAATAATTTCTATAGAAAATAAAATTTTGATAAAAGTTCTATAGAAATAAATTTTGACAAAACTTTCCTATAGAAATAAAAATTTCGATAAAAAATTTCTATAGAAATATAATGTTGACCAAAAATTTTTCTATAGAAATTTAAACATTTTGACAAAATTTCTATAAAAATAGAAATTTTTATTTTCTAATAGAAATAAAATTTTAACAAATTTTCTGTTAGAATATTAAAATTTTGACAAAATTTCTATAGAGAATAAAGATTTCGATAGAAATATTCTTTAGAAATAAAAATGTTAACAAGTTTTCTATAGAAATAAAATTTCGCTAAAAAGTTCTATAGAAATAACCAATTTTACAAAAATTTCTATAGCAATAACATTTTTGACAAATTTTCGATAGAAATAAAATTTTGACAAAATTGTTCTATAAAAATAAAATTTTGACAAAATTTTCTATAGATATAATTTTTACAAAATTTTCTATAAAATAAAATTTCGATAAAAAGTCTATAGAAATAAAATTTGACAAAATTTCTATAGAAATACCAATTGTCAATAGAAAATAAAATGTTGACAACATTTTCTATAGATATAAAATTTTGACAAAGTTTCTACTAGAAATAAAATTTTGACAAAATTTTCTATAGAAATAAAATTTCCATAAAATTTCTTAGCAATAAAAATTTTAACAAAGTTTTCTATAGATAATAAAATTGTCGAATAAAAATTTCGTATAGAAAAAAAGTTCGGATAAAAATTTCTATAGAAATAAAATTTCGATAAAATCTTCTTTAGACATAAAATATAACAAAGTTTTCTATAGAAATACAATTTCGATTAAAAATTTCTATGAAAAAAATGTTGACAAAATTTTTTATAGAAATAAAATTTTGACCAAAATTTTCTAGTAGAATCCTTTTTTTGTATTAGATGCTATTGCCTACTTTGATTGGTGTTGAATGTATCAGCAAATAAATTGTATTTTACGGAAATTTCATTTTTTTATGTCAACAGTTTTGTTGGTGTTTATGGAATACACTACAATTTTTTTTTTATATATTATAGGAATTGTTTCTGAATCATTTAATATGTGACATTGAAGCTAAGCTTCGAAGCACTGGACAGTAGAAATTTAATTTTGATTTCCATTAATATCCCCACATGCAAATGCAGACAGCTTTAAATGATGTTGAATGATTTTGTTTTTTGCTTATGAGATTTATTAGAGATGACACGATATTTTCAAGATCAAGTTATATTTCGGTCGGTTCACAACTAGCATGATGAAAGTCGATTTAGTTACAAATATCGTTTGTAAATCTCAAGTACTTCATTATTTTGGTTTCATTTGCGGAGATTTAACAGCTGCGTTAATGTTAATATAGAACTATAATAAATCAGCATGCAAAAATAGATCATTAATATTCTTATTTTAATAACAATTACTTCGAGAGTGGTGGTTTTTTAATTAAACTTAAGATTGCGAGAAAACAATAAGACCCGTCTGCCTAAAGCCAATAGTGTGAGTTGATGCCGATCATATACAAACAAGAGATGTCAGAAAATAACAAAAATAATTTTATTGTTTTGAGTTTATTTATTATTTTACTAAACCAAATATCAATAAAAAAATAAATATGCAAATAATCCTCAATGTTAGAAATTTGAATATTAGACTAAAATTATTAGATTAATTGACATTATATAATAAAATGGCCACCCAAACTGGAGAAATGTTCCAAAAAAACAAAATTAAACAAACATAAAATTTTACATATTTTTCATTAAACAAAAATATAATAATAATTTATTATTTTTAATGACGATTATGGGAAAATGAAATAAGTCATTACACATTCTCTACAATTTCAAATCTGTGTTCATCATTTTTTTTGTGTGAAGATATCTATTGTATGACCAAAGCATGATTCAATTTCCATTTTGTATGAGTCGTAGTCAGGTTTGGTCAAATTTTGTTGCTTTTTAGACGTCATTAATGATGAGTAAATCTATTTAGCAATTTTATTTCTCTTTAGATTTATTTTCAATAACACAAGCAAAACAAAAAAATTATATGCTTACACACTTTATCCCTCTGCTCATATTTATCTAGCCCTAAATAGATGCCTTTAATTAAATTTAAAGTTCATTGCTTTGAAGCCAAGAAACATCGGTGGATGCGGTTATGCAGAACCAATAAATAAAAAAATTTACCAAAACATTAAAGGAAGTTCAATATAAAGGCCTTTAGAAATATGGTGATTGGAGTACCTGAGATTCGGAAAAAATACTTTGCGGCCTTATAGGCATTATTTACCCTGCGCCACACTGTGGGAACAGGTATCAGAGAAACAGCTGCGATCTACCGCAACCGACCAGTGTATTTAGTAATCACAAATATTTGCAATCTTAAAACACCAATGCAACCGACGACTGTCTCCAGATCTGGCCCCCAGCGACTTTTTCTTGTTCTCAGAACTCAAAAGGATGCTCGCAGGGAAAAAATTTGGCTGCAATGAAAAGGTGATCGCCGAAACTGAGGCCCTATTTTGAAGGCAAAACCAGAAGGAGTACTACCAAATGGGCATCAAAATTGGAATCGTTATAATCTGTATCGCTGTTGAAGTGAACTCATGTTGATAAATAAAACGAATTTTGACAAAAAAATTGTGTTTTCTTTGTTAGCGCGCTTATCAGACAAACCTTGTTAATGTTCAATTCACTCCCTGTGCAAAATTTCACGTAAACTCGGAGTTAAACATTGGCCTCTGGCGTCATATTGTAGTTAATCAGGGCGAAAGCTATATGTAAGGACTAACTAAATCTGAACCGATTTCAAACAAATTTGCCACGCATAAGCTACAGATGCCTAATTCTACTCCCGCTGCAAATTCAATTAAATCAGAGAGTAAAAGACTTGGCCACTGTGGTCATATGAGTGTAAATCGGGCGAACGATATATATGGGAGCTACTATTAAATCTGAACCATTTCAATAAAAATTTGGCGCACTTGACAACACTACTAATGTACCTAGTGCAAAAATTTTCAACGAATTTGGGGCTAAAATTCTGGTCGGACCGTATTAGGCATATCGAGCTAAAGATATATATGGGAGCTATATGCTAAATCTAACTGATTCAATGAAATTGGCACGTCTTACTATAGTTAATTGTTCATCTGTGCAAAATTTAAGCCAAATTATGGTAAAAACTCTGGCTTGCTGGGGCAATAAGTCTATATCGGCGAATATATATAGGATGGACTATATCTAAATCATTGAACCGATTTCTTCTCAAAATCATCTGAGCCAAATGCACATACGTGATGTGGTACAGGTATAATAAGTTTGTTTTTACTAACATTGTTCCACCCTAGTGCGTAGCCGACTAAATTTTGAGTCTATAGATTTTGTAGAAGTCTATGAAATTTGTCAGATCGACGTGATGTTAAATGTAGTTGTATTCGGACAAACCTGTATATATACCGCCAACACATGGCGTGACGGATGTATTGAGTTATCAAAATAATTTAGATCGACAAAGTGGTGCAGGTATAATATTATCGGCCCCGCCCGCCCGACTTTAGACTTTCCTTACTTGTTTTAATTAAAGAAAGACTTCAAACAAACCATTGTTAATCCAACGAATAAAAACTCTAAAGCAAATTCAGTAGAGTAGATTAAAATAGTAACCTTTTGTTAAGTTAGATAAATAAATTGAGTTTTGCAATACAACCAGTCAATTAAATTTTAAGTTGAATCAAGATAAGTCTTCGAGAGTTGACATGGAGTGGAAAATAAAAATAAAAAAAATAAAATACAATAAATAAAAAATTAATTGAAATTGCTGAAAAAAAAATGCAGAGTAGTTTTTTAAGTGCAGGGAGGAATTTTTTCGTGAATGCGGCAGATTAAAACTGTGATGATACTATCAGGTTCGGGTGCATTGAAAACATTTGTCAATTAAATATTAATGGATCAATTAATTGGTGATGAATCAGAAAAAAAAAATTTGTGTAATTTAAGTAAATTTTACACATTTCAGAAATTTATGAACAAAATTGAATTAAAATTTATTAAAATTTCATAAAAATTTTAACTATTTCGTGCGAAATACACAATTTTATTTATATAATAAAATTGTGTATTTCATTTGTATAAAATCGTATTTTCTTTATGTCTTTAAAGTAAGAAAAAAAAGCAAATACACGTTTTAACTCCATTTGGCTAAAAATCTAATTTAATACGGCATTTATCATAGTGATGGGCATTCGAAAAAAATCTAATTTTCATGTATTAAAATAAAGTTCAAGTTGGCTATAGAAATTTCCGCACTTTTTTTTGAGAGTACTTGTTTTTTTTTCCACTTGATTCCCCCAACAACGAAATTTTAAGAAAATTATCAAATAAATTTTCATGTCCCACCCCCTTTAACAGCAGAGATTTATAGCATTCTAATTCGAAATTCTCATTTTAGAAAATTAATTTAAACTAAAAATACATTGACTATGTTGTGTTTAGTATGTCATTCGATTTTTTTTTTGTTTGGGAAGCCAGATGATATGCGAAAAATAAAATCCAACATCTGGCTGTGAATAAAAAAACAATTTCTTTTTTTTAAATTAGATGGTACACCCTCAAAAAAAATCGCCTCTCTAACATATGTTCCAAACATATTTTGCAGGAAGCACATATATTATTGGATACTGCCGAAACATTAATATGTTTGTTTTATGTGAACATATAATATGTTTGGAAGCATTTTGAGCCCAAAAATATTATATGCTTGGAAGAATTTTCCCCAAAGAAGATTGTGCTCATTCCCTAACATAATTTTCACTTCCACGAAATTTTTAGTTCTTGGCACCTTTTTCTGTAATACAAATAATGTTGAAGAAATTATTCAATTTTATAATTTTTTTAAATTTTACCTTTCGCCTGGACGGAGAATCGAACCGAGGACCATACAGTTTGTAAGCCAACACACTACCACTGAGCTACGTAGCTGTTATAGTCACCAGTAGACAATTATCGTTATAAGTTACATTTATATAGCATAGTTTGCAGCGCCCACGAGCCCATGCAAACATAACATTATTTAACAGAAACATACATGTGTTGGCAACGTGGAGCAGTGGTTAGCATGTCTGCCGTACATGCAAAGGGTCGTGGGTTCAATCCCTGCTCCGACCAAACACCATTTTTTTTTTAATTTACACATTTATATTTATACTATATTAAATTTTTATAATGAAACTTCGAAATGTGGGTTATTAAAGATTTACAGTCAGAAACAGTGCTTGATATAAACGAAATGGACTGAGCTTTTGGCTAAGTATTATTTTTTTATTGCAAAAATAACAATTTTGTAATAAAAAACTGGTTTTGGTATAAAAGTTTGAAATTTGGAAGGAATTCAAAAACTCTAACAAAGGAAGAACGTGGGTCGAGTATAAACATACATAAATAATTTAGAATATAACAATTAAATAATAATTATATTAAATTAAATAATATTTAGACTTAAGCATATACAATTTTTGGCCTTATCATAAAGCAGTTTCCGAAACAACATATAAGCGGTTTCACAGAAATTGCTCTCTTTTGATTCTCTCGCTGTGTTAATTTGATATCTTTCGTCGACCTCCCGTTTTTATCTCTATTTCTTTCTCTATACTATCTCTGTCGCTCTCTGAATAAAATATCACAACATATATATGTTTACTCGAAATTTGTAAATTTATATATGTTTACATTCACACATATAATTTTTATGAAACATGCATGCCCCAAACATAATATATTCTAACATATTAACATATGTGTTCCAAACATTTAGTGTTAGTTTGAGAACATTACATGTTTGCACTTAAATATATTGTGTTTAAAAATTGTGCCCGAAACACATTTTGTTTATATCGAAACATATGAAAAACATATTTTTCTAACAGTGTAGCTATTTAGTAGTGCTGTTTTACAGTCACTACGACTTATGTTCACCAGACTATTTGTTTTAATTTAAAACTAAGAAATAGAATTGAAACAACAGACTCTTTTGACATTATACAAGATATCGCAATATATGTATGATATTTTTGCTTTAACATTTCTTGTTGATGCTACGTAGATAGAAATAGCGTCCGAATTAAAAAATAATTG
>PGFW01027101.1:20186-34972 GCA_003123925.1 Haematobia irritans
GACAGACGATATGAAGAGAAGAAAGTAGTTTTGAATGGGACAGCTACGCTCTTATCTTCGAAGAAAAAAAGAGAGTGATAAGTATACATTGGCTGGTTGGTATATGAGATCGGTCAACTATTTAGCTTTTATTACGACTGAACGATGTGGTCTCCTATAGGGCAACCCATATTCTTTGTTGTGTAAACAAATACTATGTCGAAATATGTCTTAGAGATAAACATAAAAGTTTATAAGTCGATAAACTTGTAGAGAAACTAAGTTATCACCATTATTTTCTATTGTTTGTATTTTTGTTAATTACAGAATGAACTATTTTGACCTAATTGGTCAGAAGATATGATGGGGCATATACACGGTTGCCACATTGGGTAGAATTCTACCAGAAATGGTAGATTTTTTAGTGTTTGGTAGAATTCTTGATATTTAGGTGGATTTTGCAGAGTATTTCTCTCCAATTAGGAGGTACTTTACAAATTTTCTATAGAACTAAAATGTGCAACATTTTTATAGAAATAAAATTTTGACACAATTTTCTATGGAAATAAAATCTTGACAAATTTTTCTACAGAAATAAAATGTTGACAAATTTTTCTATAGAAATGAAATTTTGACAAAATTTTCTATAGAAATGAAATTTTGACTAAGTTTTCTATAGAAATGAAATTTTGACAAAATTTCATATATAAAATTAAAATTTTGAGAACATTTTCTATAGAAAACAATTTTTGACAAAATTTTCTATAGAAATAAATTTTTACAAAATTTTCTATAGAAATAAAATTTTTACAAAATTTTCTATAGAAATAAAATTTTGACAAAATTTTCTATAGAAATAAAATGTTAACAAAATTTTCTATAGAAATAAAAATTTGACAAAATTTTCTATAGAAATAAAAATTTGACAAAATTTTATAAAAATAAAAATTTTGACAAAATTTTCTATTGAAATAAAAATTTCAAAAAATTAAAAAAATCTGTAGAAATAAAATTTTGCTAAATTTTCTATAAAAATAAAATTTTTACAAAATTTTCTATAGAAATAAAATTTTTACAAAATTTTCTATAGAAATAGAATTTTGACAAAATTTGAAATAAAATGTTAGACAAAATTTTCTTATAGAAATAAAAATTTGACAAAAATTTTCTATTGAAATAAAATTTCAAAAAAAAATCATAAAATTAAAAAAAATGTAGAAATAATATTTTGATAAAATTTTCTATAGACATAAATTTTCACAAATTTTCTATAGAAATAACATTTTTACACAATTTTCTATAGAAATAAAATGTTGATAAATTTTCTATAGAAAATAAAATTTTGACAAAATTTCTATTTTCAAAAAAAATAAAAATTAATTTTGCAAACATTTTTACAAAATTTCTATAGAAATAAAATTTGTACAAAATTTTCTATAGAAATAAAATTTTGACAAAATTTTCTATAGAAATAAAATTGTAACAAAATTTTCTATAGAAATAAAATTGTGATAAAATCTTCTTTCTAAAGGATATAATTTTTGATAAAAACTTCTAAAGAAATAACATTTTGACAAAATGTTCTATAGAATGAAATTTTGACAAATTTTGTTTTTATAGAAATTTCTATAGAAATAAATCTGACAAAATTTTCCATAGTAATAAAATTTTTGAAAAAAAAATTTCTATAGAAATAAAATTTTGACAAAATAAGATATTCTTTATTTGGTAGTGGTAGTTTTTGGTAAAATTTTCTCCAAATTTTGTTACATTATTTTTGGCTCGAGTGGTAACCGTGGGCATATAAAGAACAACAACAAAATTTTTATTTAAATAGAAAACTTTCTGTAGAAAATTTCCACTTGGAAAATGTATATCCAGTGGTGGCTTGGTGTTAGTCAGATATTTATTTAGGACCCACTCAGACCTTCAGTCCATTGTGATACCAAAGACGGAGAACTTCTTGTTTTTATCAATGAGTCTTACTCGACTCTTAAGCTCAATGATGAGGGACCTCTTTCTTTAATCACGAAATTAATTGATCCAATTAAAAAATTAATTGATGCTACTATTTATTTATTTATTTATAGTTTATTTTAATCATACAGTAAATGTATGATAAAAAAGAAAAGGGAAAAGTAGCATTGGCTGCTAAGGCCATCAGCTAATTGATGCTACTAGTTTTTGTGATTGATTTTTATTTCAATTAAAAAATTTTTTGAAGCAATTAAAATTTTAATTGAATTTTTTTTTAACTCAATTAAGACTTTAATTGGAAAAATTTTGCTAAAAATTTTTTCTGTGTAGATTTTTTATTTTTGAATAAAAATGTTTCTGGATTAATAGCTATATTTTAGAAAAATCTAAATTATTTTTGTGAAATTTTTTTCTGTATAGATTTTTTATTCTTTTATTTATACTGGATTAATAGCTATATTTTAGAAAAATCTAAATTATTTTATTGAAAAAAAATTTAAGTTATTTGACACAAAGCTATGTTTATTTATCCTTTGTTTGTTGTATGGTAACCAAAAATTTTTTTATTTATTTTAGTGTTAATTTTATACATTAACACTAATGGATTATGGATTTATTATTGAAATTCATAAATATGAATATTAATTTTCTTGTTTATATGAAATATATACTTTTGTTTTTAACCAAAAAATACGTTTTACTTTAATATTATTAACATTGCCGATTTTTCAAATGCAAATGCCGAATATGGCGATTTTTTGAGAGAAAAGTGACGATTTTCTTGATTTTCTTGATACTAGTGACTAAAATAGCTCTCTCTCTCTCTCTCTCTATCTCTAGCATACTGAACACTATAAGTGTTAGTTATAATGCTAATTGATAATAATTAAGCTATCCATTTACCGTTATCACAGTAAATAGTAAAGTGTCCTTGCTTTTCTGTAAATATTAATATAAGGTACGATTAATTTCACGATCGTTTAACAAAACAAAATAACAGCCCATTGATAAATGTTAGACAGAACGGCTAATATCTAACGCCATAAAAAAAAGAAAATTTGATTTAACAAATCGATATCGATAAAGGAGAGCCTAGCCTTCATGAATGTTTATACTAACAGTTCAGAAGAGATTTTTGTGGTGTTGATTTGGTTAATTATAAATAACACTGTCTGCATCTATTCCATCGTCTTTCATATACCATATATCCCCCATAAAGGTGCTTTGATGGTTCCACTTCAGTAGATATCAGCACCGGCATCGTCATCATCATCAATGTTGTCGTCGTAACATTACCGTTCGTTGTTTATTTAAACTTAACATTTTTTCCTGAAATCGCTGCCATCATGTAGTTTTCATTTGTCGTAGTCGTAGTCGCCGTCGTTCGTTTGTTGTTTTATTGACGGCTTTAAATCTGATATTTATTTCATGACACATTCTGTGTTCTTAGGGTTATGAGAGTGAAGAGTCTCAAGTGGGAGAGGGAGAGAGGTTAGATTGATAGGCAAACATAGAGATAGTATTCAATCAAAGAACATGTTGTTCGTTGTTTGTTAACATACCAGTGTGAGCGCGCGTGTGTGTGTTAGAGGGGTAGAGTCATAATCAAATACAAAAGTGCTGGTTTTTAACATTGCCAGTCTTCTGTGGCGGAGGCACGATTTACCTGGTTTATTAAAGATATAAACAACGATTGCGATGGTAGAAAAAAAATAAAGAATAAATAACTAATCACAATTTTTTTTTCTTGCATGATTGGTTCTCTATGCCATTGCGAAAATATAAACATCAACGATGAAGCGTTGATAGCCAATTTTCGCAATTGTTGGTAATTTGAGGAGCGACCAGAAGTTCTAAGAAATGCCGGGAAAGACGTTTAACTTACTAATCGAATACCAAAAACAGGTTTACCTTCCGCCAAGGATTTAGTATTGATTCCGAGCCAAGGTGCGGCTTTCTTTAGACTAAAGAGGAAGCTATGTGGCAACACGTTTTTCGACACCTTAAAGAAGCGTTTGATGCATTGTTTTTGGAGATAGCTTAAATCATAGTCACAAACGTACTTTGATAAACTGCATATAAAAGTTTTAATGCGGTAATATTTTTGAAAAACAATAAAGCGATTCTCGCGTGATTTTTAATATTTGTTTTTGTTCTCTAATTCCAAAAAAGGTAAGCCTCATTATTCCTCAGACTCCATGGTTAAAAACCACAAGAATTCCAGGAGCTAACACTCATGTAATACACTGATGTCCAGCACTGTTTTTTCATGGTAATACCGCCGGATATTATATAGTGACATTAATTTTTTTATTAAATACTGAAAATTCAACAACACCAAAAACTTCTGCCCAACGACCCAACTATGTTACATGAATACCTCCTACCTCGTACTAATCTTTTTTGGCACTTTACTGACCAATTCTCATGGATTGTTTTTTTAACGATGACACCTTATTTTTTAGGCATCCATTATTTGTGTAGCTACTAACATGTTGCACAAAAAATCAGGGATATTTCAAAGTGCGAGGAAATGAAAAAAAAGGCCAATACATACACAACGGCCGGTAATTAATTATAGGGTCGTGAAATGGATTATCTTATGTGACAGACTTTTAATTATAATCTTGCATTAATTAACTACCCCTAACAACGAATGGAAAAAATGGGTTGTGTAGTTTTTACATTATTCGTTGGAGGACATATGCTTAATATAACAATAAATCGAGAGGATAAATGACAGAAAAACTGATTACAAAAAATAGTTAAATTATTACCTTCAACATATACCCTAAGGGCATGGAAGTAATGTTATATTAATCAATAAACATTACTTCCAGTAGGTACATGTGGTCAAAGATTTTTTTTTTATATAAAATTTTCTTTAAATTTTATTTTTTAAATAAAATTTTATCAAAATTTTATTTTTTTATAAAGATTTTTGTCAAAATTTATTTGTTAGCAAAATTTTAATTCTTATAGAAAATTTTTCAAATTTGATTTTATATAAAATTTTAGTCAAATTTTTTTTTGTATCATAAATTTTTGTCAAAGATTTTATTTTTATAGAAAATACTGTCAAAATTTTATTTCTATAGAAAAATTTGTCAAAATTTTATTTCTATAGAATTGTCAAAATTACATAGAATTTTGTCAAAATTCTATTATTTTCTGGCAGAATAATTTGTCAACATGTTTTTCTCTATATTGTCAAATTTTTTTCAAAATTCTCATTCTATAGAAAATTTTGTCAAAATTTTATTTCTTATAGAAAATTTTTGTCCAAAAATTTTATTTCTTAGAATAATATTCTATAGAAAAATTCATCTATTGGCACCTTAAGAATGTATTAATTTGACAATTCATCAAAGTAAAACAATATAATAAAACTAGCAAATCCATTAATCGAAGTCTGAGAATTGGCAAATCTTCTATGAATTCTTGATTTAATTAAAATTTTTTTTTCAAGATGTCAAATTTTCTGATTTGTAAATCTATAGAAATTTTGAAATCTAATTTCTAAAATTTCAACTTTAGAAATTCAAATTTTTATAAATGGAAATTCTGCGGCACAGAATTGATTAATTTCACACATTATCATGCACGAAGAAAAAATAAGAAACAACTAAATAATTCGAAAATTAGAAAAAAAAATATTGAAGTACGCAGTATATTCCGAAAGTTCTATAGAGAGAAAATTTGGCAAAATTTTATTTTAATGAAAATTTTGTCAAAATTTTTATTTCTATAGAAAAATTTTGTCAAAAATTTTTATTTTCTATAGAAAATTTTGTTCCTAGAAATTTTTTATTCTATTAAAGAAAATTTGTTAAAATTTTATTTCTATTTTAGAAAATTATAGTCAAATTTTATTTCTTATAAGATATAATTTTGTAAAGATTTATTTCTATTAGAAAATTTTGTCAAAATTTATTACTATAGAAAAAATTTTGTCAAAATTTTATTTCTATAGAAAATTTTGTTAAATTTTATTTCTATAGAAAAATTTTTATCATTTTATTTCTATAGAAATTTTTGTCAAATTTTTATCTATCAGAAAATCTTGTCAAAATTTTATTTCTATAGAATATTTTGTCAAAATTTTATTTCTATAGAAATTTTGTTAAATTTTTTATTTCTATAGAAATTTGTCCAAAATTTTATTTATTGAGGCAAATTGTCAATTTATATCGAAATTCTGTAATTTTTAAATTTTTCAAATTTATTTCTAAGTTGTCAAAAATTTATTGATCGCAAATCTATTGTAGCAACTAAAAGTAATTTTGCACATAGAAAATAAAAAAAAAAAAAACAATAAATAATTCGAAATTAAAAAAAAAAATCATATTGCAAATAGCACAGTAATTCCGAAAGTTCATGGAGAATTAGACAATTTATGCTATAGGCAAAATAATTTGTTTTATTTCTATAGAAAATTATGTTGAAAATAGTTTATTTCTATATGAAAATTTTGATTTTATCAAAAATTGTTGTCAATATTTCTATAGAAAAATTATTTCAAAGAACTTTATTCTCTATAGAAAATTTTTGTCAAAATTTTATTTCTATAGAAAATTTGTGCCAAACTTTTATTTCTATAGAAAATTTGTCAAAATTTTTTTCTATGAATTTTCCAAATTTAGTTTAAAATTTTGTCAAAATTTTATTTTATAAATTTAGAAATTTATTTATAAGAAAATTTGTGTCAAATTTTATTTCTGGACGGAAATTTTTGTACAATTTTATTTCTTCTATAGAAAACCTTTGTCTACTATTCCAATGTAATCTTTTTATTTCTAATAGAAATTTTCGTAACATTTATGTTTCCATAAACATGTCAAAATTTTATTCCTAATAGAAGAAATATTGCCTAAATTATTAACGGTATGGCTGGATAGTCCCCGGTCTAACAAAGAGAAAACACATTTTTTTGCTCAAAAATTCGTTTCTCACACGAAAAAAGTTTTAAAAATTTTTGCAATTAAAATTGTTAATACGAGTTTTAAAAAATATTCAATTAAAATTTAATTGATTCAACAAATTTTTTAATTCAAAACAAAAAACCAATCACAAAAAATTAGTATCAATTATTTTTTAATTGGATCATTTAACTTTTTTAATTGTGTCCTTCAATAATTTTTTTAATTGATAACTATCATTTCTGTGCATTGAAGACATTTCAATTAAAAATTTAATTGGATCAATTAATTTCGTGATTGAATCAGAAAAAAAATTTTTCTGTGTGTATTATTTCAACCATAAGTTCCCTCAAGACCGATAGCAACGATTTATAACGACACTTCCAGTTTTTTGATAACATTTGTAATACTCCTCTTCGGTTTTGCCTCAAATAGGCCTCAGTTTTCGGGCGATCATTTCTTCATTGCGCGAAATTTTTTTCCCCAACGGCATCCTTTTTTGATGTCTCGAGAACAAGAAAGAAGTCTCTGGGCCAGATCTCGGAATACGGTGGGTGGGAAGCATGTCGAAATCCCACAATTCGTGAATTTTTTGCCATCGGTTCTCATAACGTGTGGCATGGTGCGTTGTCTTGGTGGAACAACACTTTCTTCTTCCTTCATATGGGCTGGGCCGTTTTGCCGCGATTTCGAGGTTACAACGCTCCAATAACGCCAATTAATAGCACCATGTTCATGTCTTCTTTCCTCCTCCTCAAGATAACGACTAAAATTATTCCATGCGCATCTCCAAAAAAAGCGAGGCCCTATTAGTTACCTTTGCCAGCGACATTTTGAGTCTTTACATCGCTTCGGAGACGGTTCACCGGTCGCTGTCCACATCAGCCGACTGTCGATTTGGACTCAGGACGTGGCAGTGATGGAGCCATGTTTCATCCATTCGTCACATATCGACGCGAAAAACTCGAGTTGTATTAGCGAAGTTAAACAGCTGCAAACCAGACGTGCTCAGCATCATCACACTTTGTTGTTTTCTTGGTCAAACATGTGAGCTCCGCGCGGCTCCTCATTTTGCACAGAGCTTCCGTCGCATATTCAAATTATTGATGAATTGGTATGACCAAACACTGTTCCTTTACTATTCTCTTAAGGCCTCTGCGATCTCGATCAACTTCATTTTACGGTCATTCAAAATCATTTTGTGGATTTTTTGATGTTTTCGTCGGGGTACACCACTTCTTTTTTGGAGCAATAACAATTCAACAATCTTACTTGCAGCACCTAATCAATAGGCGGTAACAACTTAATAAAGTGGTGATACGGTGTCAAAATCTTGGTCAATATAAACTTGACGTATTTCTTTCAATTTTGCATTTTAAAAAACCTGCAACACCCTCATTTGAAGTGTGTTGTGTGTAGATGTTGCTCCTATTTTGATTTTGGAAATTCACTCTTCATTGTCCAAAATGCCGTCCAAGTAAGAAGAGAGCCGTATCCAAAAATTTTGCTCGCACATTCGGCGAAAAATCCGAGCTACTCGCACGCAAAGCTGGCAAAATCTGCTAAAAGTTGTCCCACAATCAACGTTACAACATGTAATTTAATTAGTGTTTGGGGAACGTTTGTCGACAGCCCAGGAAATCCGGACATCGGGCGTGGAAATCGAAACCGGAAGCCGCTGAGGACGGACAAAGAGAGTTGCCGGTAGTTTCAAAGTGAAACCCTAACCTCTTCCTCCGAGATGCCTCGCCAAATATAGCTGGGTGATTCGTCGTACAACGTTGCATCGAGCCAAAAAACGAGCCGGACTATCGACTTACAGAACGGTTAGTGACTCGCAAATCGCAGATGATAAGCAAAATACGACGGCCACAGCGCCGATTCCGGAGGCGTGTACACAGACGATGCTGCACGAAGTGTTGGACTTAGCGTGGTAATGGTCGACGGAACCTACGTCCAAAGCAGACTACAAGCAGCTTCCGGGACAGGCAAAGGAAAAGAGGAAAGGAACGCAGATACTTTTCAAGCACATTAAAACTTGTCAAAGTTCGCAAAGAAATCATCTGGTTTGGCAAGCCATCTGTACTGTGGCTTGAAAAGCAGCATTTTCATAGCTTGCCGGGACAGTCAACCAAGAATTTACGTGAAGTGTTGAATAAACGTCTGCTGCCTTCCCTGAAGAAACAAGGTTGTTCCGTAACTGTTTTTGCGGATTTGGATACTTGCCATTACGGCTTAAAAAAGGCCATGGGTGGTACCGCCGCCAACAACGTGCCAGGTGGTTCCAAGGACAAGAACCCTCCCAACACGCCAGATCTCCGCCCATTAAGCAAATACTGGCGCTATTGATCAAGCGGAAACCTAAAAGAAGACCAAAAAAAGGAGAGCAGCAGTTCCAAGGCAAAACTGGTTTCTGCGGCAAAAAGGTTGACATAGGATGGCCTGTACAAAAATCTAATTGCAGCTCGTGTCAAGCGTGAGGCCCGGCAATTCGGATTTGAAAAAGCGAAAAGCCTAACTGAATATTTTTCCTTAAATATTATATTACTAATTTGAACTTGGAAAAAGAAATTTAATTCTGACTTTTTTAACATAAACGATTTCACGATCTTAACACGCGTTATCTTTGACCAAATTTCTGACCGCTATCACCTTTAAGAAGACAATGCTTGGAAAAAAGAAAATCGCAAATTTTTCCTTCAAATACTTTTTCCTACAGGATGAAATGCCAGCAACCGCCATAGTACAATTTTTCAATTTAGTTTTCTTAATACATTACTGGAAAAACATAATGGACGAGTTTTGTGTTCCCCTAGAGTGAAATTGGGGCCTTCTTTTTTATTTTCATATCAATCAAATTCATCAACACAAAAAAAAAATACCGAAAAGTTATTTTATTAGTGTCAATATGATTGACATCGAAAAGCTATTTCCTACCAATCAAAAAACATTTAATACAAAAAAAACAACTCGCTATACAAATATTGCCCATCACGTGTTAAAATATGATAAGAGAGAGAAACGGAAAATGTCTAAATGATATTAGCGCGAAATTAAAACAAAAACATATTGAAATGGATTTTCTATTTAATAATCATTTTGATATTCAATTTTCTTGTTTTTCTATTTTGCCGATTTTTTTCATCTATACTTAAGATTTTATTGATTAAGTAGTCTATATGACTAGGAGAGGTCGTAGATTTTATTGATATTCTATTTTGCCAATTGAAAACAAAGGATTTTGGAAAAAAATCGCTTCATGTTATACGATTTTTGTTATAATGTTCGATAATCGATTTTCAAAAACAAAATGGTTAGAAGTCAAAATTTTTAAAGTTTACATTTTTTCTGAATGTATGCGTAATATACGGAATTTGCTTCTATATTAACAATTTTGTTTTCAAAAGTGAATTCACATTGCAAAATGTCCAAAGGGAAAATGGGGGACTACAACAAAAACCACATCCATGATATTAAAATGTATCACACACACAAGCCATCTGAAATATAGGGGGAGTGGAGTAGGGGTTAAAATCAAACAACTGGTGGGGATAATTTTAATACACACACCACTCCTTAAAACAACCAAGACAACATAGAAAGTCTAAAGTTAGAATTTGCCAATAAAATAAAAGAATGCGAATTGTTTATAGGCGGCACAACATAGAACATTTTTTTAATTATTGGTTTCGTTCTGGCAACACACATTATTCATTGCACAAGTAAAAATAAAAAACAATTAAACAACACCCTCAAATACACTGAAAAACAGTTGAACCCACCAGCGGAAAGAAAATTTTACGTGTAATTGTTGAACAATTTGATTAATTGTTAGAAAATTTATAACTAAACAGTATTCATAAACGCCAGATGTCGCTCCGATTTTCGCCCAAAAAAAGTTAAAAAATTTTCGCAAATCTCGAGAACGATTTTTAAGAAAAATATTATTTTTTCACTTATTAAAGAAAATTTCGTTAGTTTGAAGGAAAAAATTGAGAGTTTCAAAATTGCAAAAATGTCTTTAGTGCCATGATGAAGTTCATGATGGACGATTATTGAGTAAATTTACAAATATTAAGGAATTCTGAACTATTTTGTGGGAGACACGAATTTTAGCTTCATCTTATAATACTTCAATTGTGTTATAATTTGTTCTTGCCGCTTTTAGTTAAGTTAACTTACGTACACCAAAAAATTGTTAATGGCAATGGGAAACTTTCTTAAAACGTAATAATTTCAATGAACTAAAAGAGAATTAAATCCAGCTTTAGTGAAATATTAGGGTTCATTTTTTTTGCAGTGTAACTTCGAAAATTAAAAAAAAAAAAAAAACCACAATATGGAAAATTCACATCTATTATTGCAGGATAGCCAGTAATTCTCCGCAAGTTCATGCTGGAAGGAAACTTTTACGGAAAACATACATTAATAGCCCACTTACACTTAGGCTGGCTTTACAAAAATTTTACAATGAACAATCTTTTAACATTTGGGGACCAAGCCTAACATTTCAAATTTCGACTGAAAATTCTGTGAGTGGCACAACAAAGTGATTTCTAGGATCCTCCCCCATCCCATGTTATATACCACCATGTAATCATCGCTCCCCCATCCATGTATTAATTCCACCATGTAATTCAACCTCTGCGACATGTATATAAAATGTCATCTACACCTTCCTTTTGCATTTGAAATGTCGCATTCTTTTATATGTTTCTTGGTTTATTTTATGTTTATTATAAAACAATCCCAACATATCTTAGTGCTTGCGATTTAGAATGCTGCACAAACGAAAACTACACATTTCCACACAATAAGCCAACCCCTATCTTAAAAATACATTACCCTCATACACACATATACATTTTCCATTATTAATCTTTGGAAACTGTACGTACAGTGTATTCTAAGACCACCAATTTCATGTTATACAGTGACTGTCCGTCTTTCAATAACATACAAAAACAGTAATCTAACTCAAAAGGAGGTGGTCGGAATAAATACTTCAACCCATCGCCCATAGCAAATTTCAGTCATTATTATTAGTATATTAATATATAGTGTTATAGTTTATTTTATTCGTCTGAGGAAATATGACTGTCCACGGATTTGAAAAAAATCGGGAAATGAGCAATTTATATTTTTATCGAAAAATCTATGCATACATTTTTCTATAAAACTAAAATTTTTGCATAAAGTTTCATTATAGAAATAAAATATTGAGAAAATTTTCTTAAAATTAAAATTTTTGGCAAAATTTCTCTATAGAAATAACAATTTTGACAAACATTTTCACGTTAGAAATAAAATTTCTTGACAGATTTTCTATAGAAATAAAATTTTTGACTAAGATTTTATTCATATAAAAATAAAATTTTGACAAAAATTTTCATATAGAAATAAAAATTTTGGTAAATTTTCGTATAGAAATAAAATCTTTAGTGTTAATTTTCTATAGAAATAAAATTTTGACGAATTTTCTATAGAAATAAAAATTTTTGACGAAACTTTCTGATAAGAAATAACAATTTTGAACAAGAATTTCAGTCAATTTGCTCTGTCCGTGTTATAGTTTTTTCTTTCGTCTGAGGAAATATGACTTCCACGGTTTTGAAAAAAAATGGGAAAAAATAGCAATTTTATGTTATCGAAATTCATGATAAACTTTTTTATAAAAATAAAAAATTTTGATAAAACGTTTTCTATCAGGAAATAACAATTGACGGAAATTTTTCTATAGAAATCAAAAAGTTGACAAAATTTTCGTTAGATATTAAATTTTTAAGAAAATTGTCTATCGGAAATAAAAATCTTTGACAAGAATTTTATATCAGAAATAAATTTTGACAAGATTTTCGTTAGATATTCAAAATTTTAAAGAACAATTTGTCATTAATAGAAATTTAAAATTTTTGAATGGAAATTTTCTATTAGAATAAAATTTTGACAAAATTTTCGTAGCATTATAAATTTCTTAAGAAATTGTCAATATATAGCAAATAAATTTATGACAAGATTTTCTATAGATACATAACAATTTTGACAAGATATTTCTATACAGATAAACCTTTGACAAATTTTTTTATAGAAATAATAATTGTTGTTGTTGATTTTTTTATTTCAGCTTAAAACCATACACTTGACTAACTACAAGAGTAGCTTACACCAAACAGAGGAAAGAATGTTTGCTCAAATTTATCTTGGCACACATGCCCTATATCACTGCAAGATGGTGGTTGGGTTTATTTCGGAGGCGTTTCAAGTGTCGGTTTCTTTGTTAGGGGTTTAATAAACTGCCTGAATCTTATTCTGATAAATTGGTTGATAGTTTTGCCTCAAGTAGAGGATGCTGGTGAGGAATGTGGTATTCGAAACGTGCGTCCATCCAACCATCTTGCAGATCTTATAGGGCTTTAGCCAATAAAATTCTGCACAACATTTCTTTTCCTCTTTGTGTCTAAGCTACTCTTGTTAGTTTAGGTCAATGATAATGGGTTTTAGCTGAAATCAAAAAACAAACAACAATGCTTAAACGAACAAAACCAACAATAACAATAACAAAACAAATGAACATAAAAATGTGTGTATAATTTTCGTTTTAGAAATAAAAATTTTGGGTATATAATTTTCCAGTATAGGAATAACAGATTTTGGTAATAATTTTTCCAATTAGAAATTATAAATGGTTGGTATAATTTTCGTCTAGAATAAAATTTTTGTCCTATCAATTCTTCGTATAGGTAAATACAAATTTTGAAAAATTTTCTTATAGAAATAAAATTTTGAAAAAATTTTCCTAATAGGAATAAAATTTTGACAAAACTTTTTTCATTATTGAAGAAATAAATTTCGTTAAAAATATTCTATAGAAATAAAATTTGACAAAAACTTTCGTTAGATATAAAATTTTAAGAAAATTTTCTATAGGAATAAAATTTGACAAAATTTCAGTCAATATTGCTCCCGTGTTATAGTTTTTCTTTCGTCTGAGAAATTTGACTGTCCACGGATTTGAAAAAAAAAGAAATTTATCTATAGAAATAAAACACTCCTCTTCACGCACGAATAACTGTCTTAAAATCACACTAACTCTCTCTCCGACCATACGCTTCCTCTCTCCACTCACCGCACCACCCACTCACAGCTCTTTTGCGCTATCACATTCTCTCCTCGTCCTCACTCGGAGAATACTAATTTTGGATCTCATCAACACTCTCTCTCTTTAGCTAATCACTAAACACTGTACCTCTCTAGGTATTCATCAACTACTTCCGTACCCTATAACCACATCCACTGGATCTCCCGTACTTATGACCCCTAACTCTATATCTTGTATAGCCTAAGAACACATTATTATCGAATATCTTATCACGTGCAGCCACACTCCAACATTACCCCATTCTTTCTGATTTAAGCACCCGAAATACCACTCTTCTATACCCTATATAGAAAATCAATTTTAGACAAAAATTTTCTCTAGAAACTTACAATTTTGACAAAATTTTCTATTAGAAATTTAAAATTTTGATTAAAATTTCAATACGCGAATAAAATTTTTTGAAAAAATTTTCGATACGAAATAAAATTTTGACAAAATTTCAATTTAAAAAAAAAAGTCAAATTTTTTATTTCTATCGAAAATTTTTTCAAAAGATTTTATTCCTTATTCAAACATCTTTATCAAAATTTTATTTCTATAGAAAATTTTGTCAAAAAAATCTGTATCTTCTACTAGAATAATACTTATAGAAATAAATGTTGGACAAAAATTTTCTATTAAAAAATAAAAATTTGACAAAACAAAGAAATAAGAAATAGAATTAAGAAAATAAAAATGTTGGTATAATTTTCCTATAGAAATAAAATTTTTTGAAACAAAATTTCCATATTAGAAAATAAAATCTCTCTCTT
>PGFW01027101.1:34997-52055 GCA_003123925.1 Haematobia irritans
AGATAGTATTTTATCACAAAAATTTGAATAATTTGTTCTATTTATTAATTCCTACTCTGTTTTTACCTATTTTGAAACAAAAAAGATTTAAAATTAGCCATTAAAATTATAAAAAACGGCTTATAATATTGATTAAATAAACGCCGGTGTTAGTTAAAATAAAGAACAACTTTGGGAGGTCATTTTTGGAAGTGCTCTATTAAAGTTGTGCCTTAGAAGGAACTTTCAAATTTTTTTTTCTGGGTTGTATCTTGGTTTTTGTAGATCAAGCGTTATAGACGATCTTTTTGGTATTTACTTTTGCGACGCCATACACTGAAAAAAACGAGTTTTCCTGAAGAAACGAAGTTTTTGTTTGTTACTCAAAAATGTTCTTCAAAGCACGCAAAGAAAAAGTTTACTTCAATTCAAAATTTTTGCCTTCCCTTAAGATTCGTTTTGGATATTTATTCCGAGCCAAAGATGCCTGTTCCTTTTTCTTCTTATTTGAAATGTCATGTTTTCGGATTTTCTACCTTTAAATTAAGTTCTTATAAATTTAAATTACGATAAGTGTCTTTATCGATCGAACTTGTCGTTCTATTTTTGCGTTGTATCAACCAAGTAGTAAATGCTGCAAATAAAATCTCAATTTTAAACCCAATTATAGCGATACATCAGAAAGTAAAAAATGCTTTTCTTAAATTAAAAAGAAAAAACTTAAATAAAAGATGCGAAATCTCAAAATAATTAAAGCTTTTCCAAGATTCCATATAACAGTTTTTCATTTTTCTTTACTTTAAGGGAAATTGGTTACGTCATAGAACATATGACTTTAATGGAGCGGCACGCAGATTTCAAAGATTCGTGTCTTAAAATTAAAGAAAACATTTTTTAAAGCAAATATTATAAATTTTGTTTTAATTAAAGTTTCTTTATTTTTAAAGAAATTTGCCTTATATTGTTATAAAATTCTTATCTAAAATTTAGTTGCTTAATCATTCATATTAGGCCAACATTTTTTTTTAATTATTAAAGATTATTCAATTTATAACAAATTAAAGAGAATTTATGGTTGTTTAAATTTCATTTCTGGTGAAAATATAGGCGTTAGGTCGGGCCTCTAATATATATACTGCACTTGTTTTCTTTTAAAATATCTTGTATTGCCATATTAGTAACAGCAAAAAATATTTACTGTGATAATTAACATTTACGCAAACTAAATTTAAGGATGGGTAATTTGCACTGTATTAAGAACAAACTTCTTCAAAATGATGAAATTTTAATTAAAAAAAGTTTATTATCTTTGCTTCAAAAAAAAATATTTTTTATTAAATTGAGGACACAAATTTTGGAACTCTGTGTCTCTCCATTAAAGTCATATGTCTTAGAACTAAGGCACAGTCTGTTGTTCATTTAAGGTGTAGGTTTTGAATTTTTGGTCAAAATTTTGACTGCAGATTACTCTGAAGTACAACAAATTTCCCTGAGAAGTATATTTTTAGAAATAGCGTTATGATGTATTGCAGACAACAAACTTGATTTCATAGAATTCGGTCGAAATTTTAAGACGTAACAATTTTTTCTGGTTGTATCTTAAAAGATACAATGCGTATTTAAGGGTTAAGATAAAACGCTACAAATATAGGCTAATACTTATTTTGAGGATTTCGGTTTAAAGTGTTTTGAATTAAGAAAACATTTTTTTACTTGGAAAAATCTTTTAAAATGTGGATTTTTGTTTCTATGTGAATTTCTTTATTAATATATCACAAAAAGGGGGAAAAATATCATAAATGAGATCTGTATCCTAATTTTAGTATTACTGATCCTAGATTTAAAGCTACAAAGATCCCTAAAAAAATTTCCTTGTTTTAAATAAGCCGGACTAATAAACTTTTTTTTTTTTGGAGTGTGTGTGTGTACGCCTCAACAAAAAACTTATGTTCCTAAGATTTTGTCTTTACTTATATATAATTTGAAGTATCTCGTACGAAAATTGAATTAAATTGTATTCCAAATTTTGAGATTCGTTTAATTTACAAACATTTTCCGACATTTTTGGATTTTTAACTACCATTTACAAAATGCATATTTCTCGAAAAGTAAAAATGTAAAATAAAAATAAACAAAAAAATTTTAGACGCCAGATCATTCCCATTTTAATCACGATGTAGTCCATTCTTACTATTTTTGAGAAGTGTACGAAAAACTTCTCTGCTTTTAGTTTGAATTGAATTAATTTTGTTTTCATCTGGAAATGTTACATGTCATTAAGTTCATAAAATTTTGAGACATACTTGCGAATACAGAAAAAACTCGTTGGGCTGGAGGAAACATTTCTTCAAAATTTAAAAATCAAACTGAGAACAAAATAAATTTTTTCCATAAATAATAGGTGGTTAAATTGTAAGGGCCGATTTTGAAATGTTGACCGACACCTAACGCCAGAGTGGATTTTTTCGAATTTATATTTGACATTTCTCTAGTTTCAGCACTTACAATTTAGAACCATGGAGTCGTGAATGGGGGGCCGAATGGTTCCAAGAAATAGCAACAGTGGCATGATCAATCTTCGAAGGATAAACCCATCTTCAGTGATGAGGCACATTTTTCACCTCAGTGGATTCGTCAATTAAACAGGAATGTCGCATATTGCGGCAATGGAGAATCCAAGGAGTGATTGTCGAAAAACCATGCACCCACAAAGAGTGGCACTGTTTGGGTGCGGTTTATGGCTGGCGGCATCCATCGGGCCGTATTATTTCCAAAACTTGGGGCCCGGTCGGACAGTTACCTGTGAATGGTGTTCGCTATCGTGAGATGATAACGAACTTTTTATGGCCCGAATTGGAAAGATATGGATGTGGACGATATGTGGTTTCAGTAAGGACGGGTGCCATCTTGCCACCGCAGCTAACGAAACAATGGCTCTTTTGGCCGCAACAATTATTCAATGGCCGTAGTTATCCCACGTAATGGGCGATGTCAAATGGCGGCCATTGACACCATACGTGGATCATGTTGATTTGACACCGTTGGACTTTTTCTTTGGGGGTATTTTTGACAAGAAAAGGTGTTACGCTCGATAAGCCAGCAACAATTCAAGAGCTAAAAGGTGATGAATATCGCACATTAACGGCCATAGAAACCTCCATTATGACTCGCGTCATCGAAAATTTTGGAACCATCGGATGAAAGGTGTGCACAGAGGTTGCCGGCACCGCAGTTCTTGGACGATATTTTGTTCCATACCATAAATGTGAGTAATACCAATATTATCATAATAGAAAAATAAGTTTACAATCTAATTTCCTAAATAGTTTGTGTTTTATTCAAAATCCAACATCGGCCCTTGAAATTTTTACCACCCTTTATTAGTCTTCAGATTCGACATCAATTGTACAACAGACTTTTGTCTGGTGTACTTTGTTCCGTTAATATTCACTAGACGATGTGCATTAAGAATTTAATTGGTATTTTGGAAAATTCCAACCTTTGAGTATGTGCGTCTAAGCTTAATTTCCTGAAATTTAATTAGCACAGGGCACAAATACTTTGTAAGCAGAGCTCTGTTAATAGGGTTAACAGAGGACTGTAAAAGCGAAACTGGTGCTATATTTATGGATCGATTGAGCCTCTTCAAGCTCTTCTCAGTTGATCATGATATGGGCAATTTCCTCACTTCGGATACCCAGAAACGCATTTTTTATTATACATACTCCTGTTAGCGCTTTTTTTACAGTGATCTGCCTTAAAAACTTTTATGCCAAATTCTTTTAGCTTATAAAGGCAGAACTTTGCTAATCGGTGTTAGGAGGGGAGAATTAATATTGATCGTCTTCACATTACACAGGTTCATATATGCCAACATATATTGTAAAGACCACGTTACCATGTTCATCGCTTCCTAAAAATAACATTTTTTGCCCTCTTGAAACAAGTTTGGGGGGTGATCATATTCTTTCTCTGTGTGTACGAAATTAATTGAAACTCTATATTATATTTATTGTTCAAATTAAATTAAATTTGGAACCTATAGTAAATAACTTTTGTGTGGAAATATAAAGAATTTTGAAGTATAAATTATGAAGATAGTAATGAAATTACGCTTTCAAATATATCATTATTCATCATATTGACCAGTATCAAATCAACAATAACATTTGGAAATTTAAATTAAAACAGTGTATCTATAGTTTTTTTTTTTCAAAACGAAAAAACGCCTTATAAAAATTATCATTATTAACCATCCATCACCAGGCCCCAGTTTCCTCTATCAATTACAATCTCTTACATATACAGAATACATTCTTTTATTCTCATTGCTTTGCGGTTACTCTCTTCTCTCTATCACTGCTCTCCGCATGACTCTCAAGCATACTCTCCCATGCCAGCATAGCAGAAGCCAAACACCATGCACACACCCACACGCACCCACGCAACAACAAACCAAACAACAACTCTCTCTCTCTCTCTCTCTCTCTTCCATAAAAACTAAGAAGAAGAAATTTTCGTTAAAAGAACGAACATTTCATTCTTGTCATTTTTCATTACAAGAATGTAACGGTTTGTAAACAACAAAAAATATTTTTTAAAGAAAATTTTCTTTTTTTACAAAGAGGTTTCTTTCGGTGCATAGCTGAATATACAAAAAAAGAGAAGTGCACTCGAAGTTATCAGGCTAATGATTTGCTAACTCGTAATAAAAACTTCAGTCAAGAATTTCTTTATCTGCTTCGGGGTTTTTATTTTTGTTGTCTACCAGCTGTACTTCTGTGTTTGTTTTTTGCTTTCTATAAATTCAAATAGAAGAAAATGAAAAATAATATTGTTCAACGACAATTGTTTTATTGCTGTTTTTCGCTTGTTCAAACATCAAATATAGCCAGAGTACCTCTCACAAATACTTTGTTCAAGTAGTAAATTTCCATAATACCATCACAATCTCTGTTTATTCAGTAATGTCACAGAATGGAAAGAAAACACACACACACGAACACAGAAGTCACACAGACAGACGATATGAAGAAGAAGAAAGTAGTTTGAATGGGACAGCTACGCTCTTATCTTCGAAGAAAAAAAGAGAGTGATAAGTATACATTGGCTGGTTGGTATATGAGATCGGTCAACTATTTAGCTTTTATTACGACTGAAGATGTGGTCTCCTATAGGCAACCCATATTCTTTGTTGTGTAAACAAATACTATGTCGAAATATGTCTTAGAGATAAACATAAAAGTTTATAAGTCGTATAACTTGTAGAGAAACTAAGTTATCACCATTATTTTCTATTGTTTGTATTTTTGTTAATTACAGAATGAACTATTTTGACCTAATTGGTAAGAAGATATGATGGGGCATATACACGGTTGCCACATTGGGTAGAATTCTACCAGAAATGGTAGATTTTTTAGTGTTTGGTAGAATTCTTGATATTTAGGTGGATTTTGCAGAGTATTTCTCTCCAATTAGGAGGTACTTTACAAATTTTCTATAGAAATAAAATTTTGACACAATTTTCTATGGAAATAAATCTTGACAAATTTTTCTACAGAAATAAAATGTTGACAAATTTTTCTATAGAAATGAAATTTTGACAAAATTTTCTATAGAAATGAAATTTTGACTAAGTTTTCTATAGAAATGAAATTTTGACAAAATTTTATATAAAATTAAAATTTTGAGAACATTTTCTATAGAAAACAAATTTTGACAAAATTTTCTATAGAAATAAAATTTTTACAAAATTTTCTATAGAAATAAAATTTTTACAAAATTTTCTATAGAAATAGAATTTTGACAAATTTTATAGAAATAAATGTAACAAATTTTCTATAGAAATAAAAATTTGACAAAATTTTCTATAGAAATAAAAATTTGACAAAATTTTCTATAGAAATAAAAATTTGACAAAATTTTTTATAAAAATAAAAATTTGACAAAATTTTCTATTGAAATAAAATTTCAAAAAATTAAAAAAATCTGTAGAAATAATATTTTGCTAAAATTTTCTATAAAAATAAAATTTTTACAAAATTTTCTATAGAAATAAAATTTTTACAAAATTTTCTATAGAAATAGAATTTTGACAAAATTTTCTATAGAAATAAAAATTTGACAAAATTTTATAAAAAATAAAAATTTGACAAAATTTTCTATTGAAATAAAATTTCGAAAAAAAATTCATAAAATTAAAAAAAAAAACCTGTAGAAATAATATTTTGATAAAATTTTCTATAGACATAAAATTTTCACAAAATTTTCTATAGAAATAACATTTTTACACAATTTTCTATAGAAATAAAATGTTGATAAAATTTTCTATAGAAATAAAAATTTTACAAAATTTTCTATAGAAATAAAAATTTGACAAAATTTTTTATAAAAATAAAAATTTGACAAAATTCTTCTATGAAATAAAATTTCAAAAAATTAAAAAAATCTGTAGAAATCAATATTTTGCCTAAAATTGTTCTATAAAAATAAATTTTTTACAAAAATTCTATAGAAATAAAATTTTTACAAAAAATTTTCTATAGAATAGAATCTTTGACAAAAATTTTCTATAGAAATAAAAATTTGACAAATTTTTTATAAAAAATAAAAATTTGACAAAATCTTTCTATTGAAATAAAATTTTCGAAAAAAAATTCGAGTAAAGATTAAAAAAAAAAAAACCTGTTTAGAAATAATTATTTTGATAGAAATTTTCTATAGAATAAAAATTTTCACAAAATTTTCTATAGAAATGAAATTTTGACAAAATTTTCTATTCAAAAAAAATAAAATTTTGCAAACATTTTCTATATAAATAAAAATTTTATAAACAAATTGTCTATAGAAATAAAATTTGTACAAAATTTTCTATAGAAATAAAATTGTGATAAAATCTTCTAAAGGAATATAATTTTGATAAAACTTCTAAAGAAATAACATCTTGACAAAATGTTCTATAGAAATGAAATTTTGACAAATTTTGTTATAGAAATTTCTATAGAAATAAAATCGTGACAAAATTTTCCATAGTAATAAAATTTTGAAAAATGTTTCTATAGAAATAAAATTTTGACAAAATAAGATATTCTTATTTGGTAGTTTTTGGTAAAATTTTCTCCAAATTTTGTTACATTATTTTTGGCTCGAGTGCGAACCGTGGGCATATAAAGAACAACAACAAAATTTTTATTTAAATAGAAAACTTTCTGTAGAAAATTTCCACTTGGAAAATGTATATCCAGTGGTGGCTTGGTGTTAGTCAGATATTTATTTAGGGCCCACTCAGACCTTCAGTCATTGTGATACCAAAAACGGAGAACTTCTTGTTTTTATCAATGAGTCTTACTCGACTCTTAAGCTCAATGATGAGGGACCTCTTTTCTTTAATCACGAAATTAATTGATCCAATTAAAAAATTAATTGATCTACTATTTATTTATTTATTTTATAGTTTATATTTAATCATACAGTAATGTATGAAAAAAAGAAAAGAAAAGTACATTCTGCTAAGGCCATCAGCTAATTGATGTATAGTTTTTGTGATTGATTTTTATTTCAATTAAAAAATTTTTTGAGCAATTAAATTTTAATTGAATTTTTTTAACTCAATTAAGACTTTAATTGGAAAAATTTTGCTAAAAATTTTTTCTGTGTAGATTTTTTATTTTTGAATAAAAATGTTTCTGGATTAATAGCTATATTTTAGAAAAATCTAAATTATTTTTGTGAAATTTTTTTCTGTATAGATTTTTTATTCTTTTATTTATACTGGATTAATAGCTATATTTTAGAAAAATCTAAATTATTTTATTGAAAAAAAAATTTAAGTTTTTGACACAAAGCTATGTTTATTTATCCTTTGTTTGTTTATGATTATTTGGTAACCAAAAAATTTTTTTTATTTATTTTAGTGTTAATTTTTATAACATTAACACTACATGATTTATGGATTTATTATTGAATTCATAAATATGAATATTAATTTTCTATGTTTATATGAAATATATAACTTTTTGTTTTTAACCAAAAAATACGTTTTACTTTAATATTATTAACATTGCCGATTTTTCAAATCAAATGCCGAATATGGCGATTTGTGAGAGAAAAGCTGACGATTTTTCTTTGTCTTCTTGATACTGAGTGACTTAAATATAGCTCTCTCTCTCTCTCTCTATCATACTGAACACTATAAGTTAGTTAGTTATAATGGCTAATCGATAATAATTAAAGCTATCCATTTACCGTTATCACAGTAAATAGTAAAGTGTCCTTGCTTTTTCTGTACAATATTAATATAAGGTACGATTAATTTCACGATCGTTTAACAAAACAAAATAACAGCCCATTGATAAATGTAGACAGAACGGCTAATATCTACGCCATAAAAAAAAGAAAATTTGATTTAACAAATCGATATCGATAAAGGAGAGCCTAGCCTTCATGAATGTTATACTAACAGTTCAGAAGAGATTTTTGTGGTGTTGATTTGGTTTAATTATAAATAACACTGTCTGTCCATCTATTCCATCGTCTTTCATATACATATATCCCCCATAAAGGTGCTTTGATGGTTCCACTTCAGTAGATATCAGCACCGGCATCGTCATCATCATCAATGTTGTCGTCGTAACATACCGTTCGTTGTTTATTTAACTTAACATTTTTTCTGAAAATCGCTGCCATTGTAGTTTTCATTGTCGTAGTCGTAGTCGCCGTCGTTCGTTTGTTGTTTATTGACGGCTTTAAATCTGATATTTATTTCTGACACATTCTGTGTTCTTAGGGTTATGAGAGTGAGAGAGTCTCAAGTGGGGAGAGGGAGAGAGGTTAGATTGATAGGCAAACATAGAGATAGTATTCAATCAAAAGAACATGTGTTCGTTGTTTGTTAACATACAGTGTGAGCGCGCGTGTGTGTGTTAGAGGGGTCTCTTATAGAATCATAATCAAATACAAAAGTGCTGGTTTTTAACATTGCCAGTCTTCTGTGGCGGAGGCACGATTTACCTGGTTTATTAAAGATATAAACAACGATTGCGATGGTAAGGAAAAAAAATAAAGAATAAATAACTAATCACAATTTTTTCTTCTTGCATGATTGGTTCTCTATGCCATTGCGAAAATATAAACATCAACGATGAAGCGTTGATAGCCAATTTTCGCAATTGTGGTAATTTGAGGAGACAGAAGTTCTAAGAAATGCCGGGAAAGACGTTTAACTACTAATCGACATCCAAAAACAGGTTTACCTTCCGCCAAGGATTTTAGTATTGATTCCGAGCCAAAGGTGCGGCTTCTTTAGACTAAAGAGGAAGCTATGTGGCAACGTTTTTCGACACCTTAAGAAGCGTTTGATGCATTGTTTTGGAGATAGCTAAATCATAGTCACAAACGTACTTTGATAAACTGCATATAAAAGTTTTAATGGGTAATATTTTGAAAAACAATAAAGCGATTCTCGCTGATTAATATTTGTTTTTGTTCTCTAATTCCAAAAAGGTAACCCTCATATCCTCAGAACCATGGTAAAAACACAAGAATCAGACTACACTCATTAATACACATGATGTCCCGCTCTGTTTTTCATGGTATAATCGCCGGATATATATAGTGACATAATTTTTAAATACTGAAAAATCAACAACACAAAACCTCTGCCCAACCCCAACTATGTTACATGTAATCACCTCCTACCTCGTACAATCTTTTTTGGCACTTTACTGACCATTCTCATGGATTGTTTTTTACACATGACACCTTATTTTTTAGGCATCATTATTTGTGTAGCTACTAACATGTGCCACAAAATCAGCGGATATTTCAGTGGAGGAAATGAAAAAAAGGCCAATACATACACAAGGCCGGTATTAATAAGGGGTGTGAATGGATTATTTATGTGACAGACTTTTAATGATAATCTGATTAATTAACACCCTAAACGAATGGAAAAAATGGGTTGTGTAGTTTTTACATTATCGTTGGAGGACATATGTTAATATAACAATAAATCGGAGATAATGACAGAAAAACTGATTACAAAAAATAGTTAAATTATTACCTTCAACATTACCCTAAGCATGGAAGTAATGTTTAATTATCAATAAACATTACTTCCAAGTAGTACATGTGGTCAAGATTTTTTTTTTATATAAAATTTTGTTAAAATTTTATTTTTATATAAAATTTTATCAAAATTTTATTTTTTTTATAAAATTTTGTCAAAATTTTATTTGTTACAAAATTTTAATTTTATAGAAAATTTTTTCAAAATTTGATTTTATATAAAATTTGTCAAATTTTTTTTGTATTATAAATTTTGTCAAAATTTTATTTTTATAGAAAATACTGTCAAAATTTTATTTCTATAGAAAAATTTGTCAAAATTTTATTTCTATAGAAAAGTTTGTCAAAATTTTATTTCTATAGAAAATTTTGTCAAAATTCTATTTTTCTGCAGAATAATTTGTCAACATGTTTTTCTCTATATTTCAAATTTTGTCAAAATTTCATTTCTATAGAAAATTTTGTCAAAATTTTATTTCTATAGAAAATTTTGTCAAAATTTTATTTCTATAGAAAATATTATCAAAATTTTATTTCTATAGAAAATTTGGCAAAATTCTATTTCTGCGGCACACATAGAAATTTGTATTCAATTTCGTTTGGCAACACACATTATCATGCACAAGAAAAAATAAAAAACAATAAATAATTCGAAATTAAAAAAAAAATATTGCAAATAGCCAGTAATTCCGAAAGTTCATGAGAGAAATTTGGCAAAATTTTTTTTCTATAGAAAATTTGTGTCAAAATTTTATTTCTATATAAAAATTTTTCAAAATTTTATTTCTATAGAAAATTTTGTCAAAATTTTATTTCCATAGAAATTTTTGTTAAAATTTTATTTCTATAGAAAATTTTGTTAAAATTTTATTTCTATAGAAAATTTTGTCAAAACTTTATTTTTATAGAAAATTTTTTCAACATTTTATTTCTATAATAAATTTGGCAAAATTCTATTTCTGCGGCACACATAGAAATTTGTATTTAATTTCGTTTGGCAACACACATTATCACGCACAAGAAAAAATAAGAAACAATAAAAATTCGAAATTAAAAAAAAAAAAACTATTGAATAGCCAGTAATTCCGAAAGTTCTATGAGAGAAATTTGGCAAAATTTTATTCTTAGAAAATTTTGTCAAAATTTTATTTCTATAGAAAATTTTGTCAAAAATTTTTAAATTTTTTCTATAGAAAATTTTGTTCTAAAATTTTATTTCTATAAAAAAATTTGTCAAAATTTTATTTCTATTTTAGAAAATTTGTCAAATTTTATTTCTATAGAAAATTTTGTCAAAGATTTATTTCTATAGAAAATTTTGTCAAAATTTTATTTCTATAGAAAATTTTGTCAAAATTTTATTTCTATAGAAAATTTTGTAAAAATTTTATTTCTATAGAAATTTAATTTTATTTTTAAAATTTTGTCAACATTTCTTATCTATCGAAAATTGTCAAATTTTATTTCTATAGAATTTTGTCAAAATTTTTATTTCTATAGAAAATTTTGTCAAAATTTTATTTCTATAGTAAATTTGGCAAAATTCTATTTATGCGGCACACATAGAAATTTGTATTTAATTTCGTTTGGCAACAAACAAGAAAAAATAAAAAAAAAAAAACAATAAATAATTCGAAATTAAAAAAAATCTATTGCAAATAGCCAGTAATTCCGAAAGTTCATGAGAGAAATTAGGCAAAATTTTATTGCTATAGAAAATTATGTGAAAATTTTATTTCTATAGAAAATTATGTGAAAATTTTATTTCTATAGAAAATTTTGTCAAAATTTTATTTCTATAGAAAAATTTTCAAAACTTTATTTCTATAGAAAATTTTGTCAAAATTTTATTTCTATAGAAAATTTGTGCCAAATTTTATTTCTATAGAAAATTTTGTCAAAATTTTATTTCTATAGAAAATTTTGTCAAAATTTTATTTTTATAGAAAATTTTGTCAAAATTTTATTTCCATAGAAAATTTTGTTAAAATTTTATTTCTATAGAAAATTTTGTCAAAATTTATTTCTATCGAAAATTTTGTTAATCTTTTATTTCTATAGAAAATTTTGTCAAAATTTTATTTCTATAGAAAACATTGTCAAAATTTTATTCCTATAGAAAATATTGCCAAATTTTAACGGTTGGCTGATAGTCCCCGGTCTAACAAAGAAAAACACATTTTTTGTCAAAATTCGTTTCTACACACGAAAAAAGTTTAAAATTTTTCCAATTAAAATTTTAATCGAGTTTTAAAAAGTATTCAATTAAAAATTTAATTGATTCAACAAATTTTTTAATTAAAACAAAAACCAATCACAAAAATAATAGTATCAATTAATTTTTTAATTGGATCATTTAACTTTTTAATTGACCTTCAATTAATTTTTTAATTGATACTATCATTTCTGTGATTGAAGACATTTCAATTAAAAATTAATTGGATCAATTAATTTCGTGATTGAATCAGAAAAAAAAATTTTGTGTGTATTATTCAACATAGTTCCCTTCAAGAGCGATACAACGATTATAACGACCTTCCAGTTTTTTGATAACATTTTGGTAATACTCCTTCGGTTTTGCCTCAAAATAGGCCTCAGTTTCGGCGATCATCTCTTCATTGCAGCGAAATTTTTTTCCCAACGAGCATCCTTTTGATGTCTGAGAACAAGAAAAAGTCTCTGGGGGCCAGATCTCGAGAATACGGTGGGTGGGGAAGCAATTCGAAGTCCAATTCGTGAATTTTTGCCATCGTTCTCAATGACTTGTGGCATGGTGCGTTGTCTTGGTGGAACAACACTTTCTTCTTCTTCATATGGGGCCGTTTTGCCGCGATTTCGACCTTCAAACGCTCCAATAACGCCATATAATAGTCACTGTTGATGGTTTTTCCTTCTCAAGATAATCGATAAAAATTATTCCATGCGCATCCAAAAAAACAGAGGCCATTAGTTACTTTGCCAGCGGACTTTTGAGTCTTTCCACGCTTCGGAGACGGTTCACCGGTCGCTGTCCACTCAGCCGACTGTCGATTGGACTCAGGAGTGTAGTGATGGAGCCATGTTTCATCCATTGTCACATATCGACGGGAAAAACTCGAGTGTTTACGAGTTAACAGCTGCAAACAACGCTCAGATCGATCACACTTGTGCTTGTTTTGGTCAAAATGTGAGCTCGCGCGGCTCCCATTTTGCACAGAGCTTCCCGCATATTCAAATATTGATGAATGGTATGACCAACACGTTCCTTTGATATCTTTAAGGTCTCTGCTATCTCGATCAACTTCATTTTACGGTCATTCAAAATCATTTTGTGGATTTTTTTGATGTTTTCGTCGGTAACCACTTCTTTTGGGCAATAAAATAAAATTATTGCAGCACCTATCAATCAGGGGTAACAACTTAATAAAGGGTGATACGGTCAAAATTTGGTCAATATAAACTTGACGTATTTCTTTCAATTTTGCATTTAAAAAACCTGAACACCCCTCATTTTGAAGGTGTGTGTGTAGAATGTTGCTCCTATTTTGATTTTGGAATTCACTCTTCAGTTGTCAAAATGCCGTCCAAGAAGAAGAGAGCGTATCCAAAAATTTTGCTCGCACATCGCGAAAAATCCGAGCTACTCGCACGCAAAGCTGGCAAAATCTGCTAAAAGTTGCAAATCAACGTTACAAATGTAATTAAAGTGTTTGGGGAACGTTTGTCGACAGCAGGAAATCTGGACATCGGGGGGAAATCGAAACCGGAAGCCGCTGAGACGACAAAGAGAGTTGCCGTAGTTTCACAAGTGAAACCCTAACTCTCTTCGTCCGAGATGCCGCCAAATAAGCTGGGTGATTCGTCTACAATCGTGCATCGAGCCAAAAAACGAGCCGGACTATCGACTTACAAGAACGGTAGTGACTCGCAAATCGCGATGATAAACAAAATACGACGGCCAAGCGCGATCCGGAGGCGTACACGACGATGCTGACGAAGTTTGACTGCGTGGTAATGGACGACGAAACCTACGTCAAAGCCGACTACAAGCAGCTTCCGGGACAGCAAAAGGAAGGGGAAAGGTAGCAGATATTTTCAAGCACATAAAACTGTCAAAGTTCGCAAAGAAATATCTGGTTTGGCAAGCCATCTGTACCTGTGGCTTGAAAAGCAGCATTTTCATAGCTTCCGGACAGTCAACACAAGAAATTTACGTGAAAGAGTGTTGAATAAACGTCTGCTGCCTTCCCTGAAGAAACAGGTTGTTCCGTAACTGTTTTTGCCGGATTTGGCATACTTGCCATTACGGCTTAAAAAGGCCATGGAGTGGTACCGCCGCCAACAACGTGCCAGGTGGTTCCAAGGACAAGAACCCTCCCAACACGCCAGATCTCCGCCCAATTAGAAATACTGGGCTATTGTCAAGCGGAACCTAAAGAAGACCAAAAAAAGGACGAGCAGCAGTTCAAGGCAAAACTGGCTTTCTGCGGGCAGAAAAGGTGACAAGGTGGCCTGTACAAAATCTAATGCAGGTCGTGTCAAGCGTGAGGCCCGGCAATTCGGATTTGAAAAGCGAAAGCCCTAACTGAATATTTTTCCTAAATATTTATACTAATTGAACTTGAAAAAGAAATTTAATTTGATTTTTTAAATAAACGATTTCACCGATTTTACACGCGTTTTCCTTTGACCAAATTTTGACCGTATCACCTTCTAGAAGACAATGTTGAAAAAGAAAAATCGCAAATTTTCCTAAATATTTCTTCTACAGGATAAATGCCAGAACCGCCATAGTAAATTTCAATAGTTTCTAATAATTACTGAAAACATATGGACGAGTTTTGTGTTCCCCTAGAGTGAAATGGGCTTCTTTTTATTTCAATATCAATCAAATTCATCAAACAAAAAAATAATCCGAAAAGTTATTTTCTAGTGTCATATGATTGACAATCGAAAGCTATTTCCTACAATCAAAAAACATTTAATACAAAAAAAACACTCGTATAAAATATTGCATCACGGTAAAATATTGATAAGAGAGAAACGAAAATGTTCTAATGATATTGCGAAATTAAAACAAAAAATATTTGAAATGATTTCTATTTAATAATCTTTTGATATCAATTTTCTTTTTTTCTATTTTGCCGATTTTTTTCTCTATACTTAAGATTTTATTGATTAAGTAGTCTATATGATAGAGAGAGGTCGTAGATTTTATGATATTCTATTTTGCCAATTGAAAACAAAGGATTTGGAAAAAAAATCGTTATGTTAATACGATTTTTGTCTATAATGTCGATATCGATTTTCAAAAACAATGTAGAAGTCAAAATTTTTAAATTTAATTTTTTGAATGTAGCGAAATACGGATTTGTTCTCATTAACATTTTGTTTCAAAAGTGAATTCATTGCAAAATGCCAAAGGGAAAATGGGGGACTACAACAAAAACCACATCCATGATATTAATAATGTATCACACACACAAGCATCTGAAATATGGGGGAGTGGAGTAGGGGTTAAAACAAACAACTGCCTGGAGGGAAATTTCAAATAATACAACAAACCCTTAAAACACCAAGACAACCACTAGAAAGTCTAAAGTTAGAATTTGCCAATGAAAATAACAAGAATGCGAATTGTTTATAGGCGCACATACATAGAAATTTTTTCTTAAGTTCATTGGTTTCGGTCTGGCAACACACATTATCATGCAACAGGAGTAAAATAAAAAACAATTAAACAACACCCTCAAATACACTGAAAAACAGTTGAACCCACCAGCGGAAAGAAAATTTTACGTGTAATTGTTGAACAATTTGATTAATTGTTAGAAAATTTATAACTAAACAGTATTCATAAACGCCAGATGTCGCTCCGATTTTCGCCCAAAAAAAGTTAAAAAATTTTCGCAAATCTCGAGAACGATTTTTAAGAAAAATATTATTTTTTCACTTATTAAAGAAAATTTCGTTAGTTTGAAGGAAAAAATTGAGAGTTTCAAAATTGCAAAAATGTCTTTAGTGCCATACGAAGTTCATGATGGACGATTATTGAGTAAATTTACAAATATTAAGGAATTCTGAACTATTTTGTGGGAGACACGAATTTTAGCTTCATCTTATAATACTTCAATTGTGTTATAATTTGTTCTTGCCGCTTTTAGTTAAGTTAACTTACGTACACCAAAAAATTGTTAATGGCAATGGGAAACTTTCTTAAAACGTAATAATTTCAATGAACTAAAAGAGAATTAAATCCAGCTTTAGTGAAATATTAGGGTTCATTTTTTTTGCAGTGTAACTTCGAAAATTAAAAAAAAAAAAAACCACAATATCGGAAAATTCACATACATATTGCAGGATAGCCAGTAATTTCCGCAAGTTCATGTGGAAGGAAACCTTTTACGGAAAACATACATTAAATAGCCACTTACATTTAGGCTGGTTCAAAATTTTAACCATCGAAAATCCTCTTTAACATTGGGACAAGCCTACATTTCACAATTTCGACTGAGAAATTCTGTGAGTGGCAACAAATGATTTCTAACCATCCATGTATTACAAGTATCTCCTCCCCATCTGATTATTCCACCATGTAATTCAACTCTCTGACATGTATATAAAGATGTCATCTACACCTTCCTTTTGCATTTGAAATGTCGCATTTTATATGTTCTTGGTTTATTTTATTTTTTATAAAAAATCAACATATTCTTAGTGCCTTGGATTAGAATGCGTGCCGATTCAAACGAAAACTACACATTTCCACACAATAAGCCCAAACCCCTATCTTAAAAATACATTACCCTCATACACACATATTACATTGTCATTATTATCTTGGAAATGTCGTAAGTGTATTCTAAGACCACAATTCATGTTAAGTGATGTCGTCTTTCAATAACATACAAAAACAGTAATTACTCAAAAGAAGGTGGTCGGATAAATACTTCAACCCATCGCCATAGAAATTTCAGTCATATATAGTTTTATATATAGTGTTATAGTTTTTTTTTCGTCTGAGGAAATATGACT
>PGFW01027103.1:12886-28366 GCA_003123925.1 Haematobia irritans
TCTATAGAAAGCCATTTCTGTCAAAACTTTTAATCTCAACTATTCGAAAAATTCTTGTCAAATTCCTTATATCGCGTATGCTAATAGAACAAATTAGTCAACATTTTTTACTTCTATAGACAATGTTTGTCAAAAAGTTTTATATAATATCAGTAACATTTTGCAACACATTTCTGATTTCTATAAGAAAAATTGTTTTGCTCAAAAATTTTAATATTCTTTAGAAAAAGGTTTGTCCCAAGACTTTGTACTTCGTATACAAAAAAATTTGTCAAAAATTTTATTTCTAAAACTAGTAAACTTTTGTCAAAATTTTATTTGCTCTAAAGGAAAACTGTTGTCAAAAAATTTCTAATTCTTCTATTCGAGAAGATTTGTCCAAAATTTTATCTTCGGCATGAGGAAAAATTTGTCAAAATCGTTTTATTCTATAGAAAGATTTTGTCAAGAAATTTTAATTCCTATTGAAAATTTTGTCGAAAACTTTTATTTTGTAAAAATTTGTATTGTCTATAAGAAACTTTTGTCCAAAAATTTATATTTGCTATAGAAAGCGTTTGTCAATTATTATTTCTATGAAGAAAATTTATGGTCAGAAATTTTATTGTCTATTCAGAAAAGTATGATCCCAATTTACTCATAGAAAATTTTGTCCAATCTTTCACTTCTAATAGAAAAGTGTTGTTCAAGGATAGTTTTATGTTTGTAAAAGAAAGTTTTGAGTTTCTATGAGAGAACTTTTGTCAAGAATTTTTAATTATCTATAGAACATTCGTCTTCGTCAAACGCGTCTAAGTGGTATGACGTCCACCTGGCCTACTTAATCCGGCCTTTTTTAGTTTAATGTATACCACTGTATGGAACTACGCTTCGGCAATTTAAGAAAGACGATGTTGGGAAGTTTACCGCAAAGCAAAGGTAATTCGATTGTGGCCGATGAGCAAGTCTTCAAGTATGAAGTTTCTAAGCGCAATGCCAATGGTGGAGGGTATGGAGGCCGGTATAAAGGGGTGAATAATCGGTCAAAATTTGGTCAGAGGGGAAAAACCGTGTAAATCGTGAAAATTCGTTTATTTAAGAATCAAATTAAAATTTCTTTTGTCAAAGTTCAAGTTAGTAAACAAAAAATCAGGAAAAAACCTATTCAGTTAGTGCTTTCGCTTTCCAATCCGAATTGCCGGGCCTCACGCTGTGACACCTGCCATCAGGATTTGTAAAAGCCACTCGTTGGTCCACCTTCTCTTTCCGAGCCCCGCAAAAAGCCAGGTTTGCGCCTTGAACAATGGCTTGCTCGTCCTTAGCAGTGTGTTTTTGTGGTCTTCTGCTAGGGTTCCGCTTGACAATGAAGCGACCAGTATTGTCTCATTGGCGGAGCCTCTGGCGTGTTGGGAGGGTTCTTGTCCTTGGAACCGCACTGCACTGTTGTTGGCGGGTACCAATTGCCATGCATTTTAACCCGTAATGGCGAAGCGATGCCAAATCGCGGCGAAGAACAGTACCGCGAAACAACCGTGTTTCTGAGGTATAAGGCCAAGCAGATCGTTTATTCAAACACTCTTTCAAACGTAAGTTTCTTGGTTGACAGTCCGCGGAAGCATATGAGAAAATGCTCGCTTTCACAAGTCCACTAGGTTACAGATGGCTTGCCAAACACAGAATATTTCTTTTGGCGAACTTTGACCTTCCTTTTGCCGTATAAAACTCCTGTCGCAGGAACGCTGCTTTGTAGTAGCTTTGACGTAGGTTTCATCGTCCAGTTACTAGCAGCCAAACTTGCGTCAGCGATCGTCCCCGTGTACAACCTCTGGGAATCGCGCTTTGGCCCATCGTATTTTGTTTACAGTCGCGCGATTTGGGAGTCACTACCCTTCTTGTAGTCGAATAGTCCCCGGCACCTTCGGGTTTGTTTTGGCTCGATGCACGGCTTTGTTAGACGATACAACCCAGGCTTATTGCGGCATCTCGGAGAGAGAGGTTAGGGGTTCGCTTGAAACTAACCGCAAACTCTTTCTTTGTCGTCTCAGCGGCTTCGCGGTTCGATTTCACGCAGCCCCGATCCAGAACTTCCTGAGCTGTCGCGACAAACGTTCCCCAACAGAAACACTTTAATTAACAATTGTGTAACGGTTGATTTGGCAAAGGCTTTTAGCGATTTGGCCAGACTTTGCGGTGCGAGTAGCTCGGACTTTCGCGATGCGAGAGCAAAATTTGATGTAGCGGCTGGCTTCTCTTGCCTGGACCGTGCATTTTGACACTGGAAGAGTGAATTCCAAAATCAAAATTAGGAGCAACATTCTACACACACATCTTCAAAAAATGAGGGGTGTTTAAGGTGATTTTAAATGCAAAATTGAAAGAAATTACGTCAAGTTTATTTTTGAGAACGTATCACCGCTTGTATACTTTTTTTTTAAAATTTTTGTTTTAATTATAAATTTGAATTTACATTCTAAGAATTGTAAATGTAAAAATCTTAATTTTCCCAATCTCCCATTCGTCGTCCATCATACATACAACCGACAGCCATATATGATTGACTATGATCATTCAATATCCATAAAAATTTTGTTCAAAAAATATTTGATCTGACTTTAAAAGCATTCGAGTGGTAAATTTGCATTTAAAAATTCGGCTATCACCAAGCAGGTGGAATAGATGGATCATAGATACGTAATGTAAGATTGAGGAGGTGAAAGGTAGCTGAATAGGAAGAGGATTCAATGTCATTTATTTATTTTCCCCATAATCCATTTCCAATATTTTCATATGAAGTATAGATTACTCATGTTTCCCATTTAATGCCACATAATATAAAATTTTGACAAGGCCTGTTCGCCAATTCTTCATGCATTGGGTAGGGACGGTGTTGAAGGGTTTTTCGATCACAAATAAAAGTAAAAAACAACCCAATCACACCAAACAGGATGAATATGAATTAATACGAATAGGTGGCTAGGATTAATAGCTTTTGAAAATTGCAGGCATAGTGCAAAAATGACACTATGAGCTCAACAAATCCATTGAGAAATAAATGAATGATATGGGGCGTGTTAAATGTAGTTTAAATAACAGAAAATAATTGTATTCTGACTTTTGGTAAGAGATAGAGGTAAGGTCCAGAACCATTTCGTAAGATGTTCCCAAGCTTTAGAGGAATGAATCGATACACCGCATATAGCTTATACAACATGCACAGGACGCTTGGGAAAACTGCTAAAGTTTCCGCCTGGAGTTTAAGTTTTCCAATGAATTCCGACAGTTTAAGAACTCTGACAGTTTAAGTAGCTCCCACTTAGAATATTCAAGTCCGTATCCTGTAAAATGAGGCAAGATCCGAAAATCTAGTGAATTTAGCAGGGGCAGACCCAAGATTTTTCTAAGAGGGTCCGATGCACCAATTGAGTGGACGCAAACGCAAAGGAGAAGTTGGCCAACTCAGCAGGTCAACACTAAATGTTCAATCTAGTAGAACGGTTATTGTCCACGAATTGGCCGCCGGCAATTCTCCGTTAACGATGAGCTGAGACACCCAGCGACCGAAATTCAAAAAATAAGAGAAATGAAATGCCAGCTAGCTCGAGCCCTAAGTCCTGGTGAATCAAACGATATCAGGAAACTACCAAACTTGAGTCAATCTGGTGAGCTCCGAATAGTTTATTTGATCGACCAAATATCTTACGGTATCTCGTAAATACCAATACGAAAATCAACCATCCTACTAATCACATCTCAAGCGTTTTGTATTCGAAAGAGTCTTGTGAAATTATTACTGCGGGCCCTGATTGTCCATTAAGCATACCAACAATAAAGACTAAATTACGCGCTGCATAATACAGAAATTTAGCGACTTCTTATAATGGGTTCAGTCAATAAGAACTCGTCGTGAAATACGAGGCGAGAAGATTAACACCAAAGCGTCTCAGAGATCGAACCATTCGAGAATTTCAGTTGCGAAACTGTGAAGAACCGAGGGTCTCAGTACTTGTATGGAGTTGTTTGAACCGCGAGGTGCGAGAAGATCAAATAGTGTTTGAACTGCAGAGGAGCCCACCACTGGTGCAATGGGTTAGCATGATGCCCCGCCTATGCATACACAAGGTCGCTGGGTTCGATTCCTGCTTCGACCAGAACACAAAAAGTTTTTTTAATCGGTGGATATCCACCGTCAGTATGCTGAGGTGACATTTCTGAGGGTTTCAAAGCTCTCTAAAGTGGTTTCACTGCAATGTGGAACGCCCGTTCGGACCAGCTTATAAAAAGGAGGTCGCCTGTCAATTGAGCTTTTAACATGGAATCGGGCAAGCACTCCAGTGAGTAAGAGAGAGAGGTTCAGCCAAAATGTGGTTATCACAAAATGGTACCCGAATGATCTAAGTGAGCGCCCTGATAAACGACTCGGGCTGCCACCGTAAAGCCTAACCTAACTGCAGAGATTAGCTCTCAATATTCTAAGATTGAGTGATCTGAACGCAAGTAGGTGCGCTCCAAATTTACGATTATAAAATATGCTGTTAAATCTCAGGGCGGGGGGGGGGGGGGGGGGGGGGCTGGTCAGTAATTCTTACTAAATTAGTCGAAGGCCTTTGTTGTATGTGAATCCTATAAGAGTCGAGGTCTGAAGTGCTGGAAATTGGCAGATCCGAAGTTTTCAAAGTGGCTGAACTCCAAATGCCGAAATTCATGAGAAATCAGGGTATCAGACGCCATATGTCTCAGATGTTGGACAGCAACTCAGGATCTCAGCATCAAAGATGTTAATTATTAAACTCTAGAACGAGTTGTGTAGGGCAGGTATTTAAGCGTGTAAGATCCCGGGGGTCTCAGTTTCCGATCTGTAATTCAACCATGCTCAATTTTGGAATGAACTTTAGCCGGCCGAAGGCATTATTCCAGTTTGAACTGCAGGACCAGAGTCTCTACCAATTTCTAACTGCAATATCCGAAGGGTAGGAATGGTTAAGACTACAAACGAGAAAGTTCAATATTTGCCCGAGGTCTGCAGAGCTCCATCGTGATTGAACAGTAGACGCAAGCTTATTATCATTGTGGTATCAACAAATGGACTGAATATTTGTTGTTTTCTAAGTGAGCCTGAGATACATCTGGCTGCCAAACCTAACCTAAACCTAACCATCAATTGAGGAGCAACTGATCCCAGTGATGGCGCAGAAGGTCTCATTGATTGAAAACAATGATCCGAAAGTCTCGGTAATGAACTGCGTCAGTAAGGTTTCGGTAGTGGAACTGCATCCAGAAGGTCTCAATTATTATACTTCAGATGCCGACGGTTTCAATTCGATCCAATGATGCCAAGAAGGTCTCACTGATTGGAAAACTGAATCCGATAAGTCTCGTAGTGAAACTGCCGGTCAGTAAGGTTTCGGTAGTGGAAACGCTCCGCATCCAGTAGGTCTCAATTATTATAACCTGCAGACCCGATCGTCAAATTGATTACAGATTCGAAGGTCTCAGTTATGGAACTGCAATTCCGATGAACGCCAGTTGTGAAAGTGTACCACAGGCTGAGTAGAAGTAACTCAGTAGTTAAACTGTATATCGGAATGGCATTCAAAGGATTGAACAGCAGACCAGGAAACGACTCCGTGATTGAAAAATAGCAAGCCCGTTGTCCGATCTACAGACCAATCACTGAGTCCATAGGTCTGCAACGTCGCGCTTATTGTGGTCAGTTGGCACAAACAGTTAAGGGAATCGTATAGTACCCAGGGCATTAATCGCGTTAAGCTAAAGGACCTGAGAAGGGTCTCGTAATTAGGACTGTAGATCCGAAAAGCATCAAGTGATAAGAAACTGCAAGACCGAGGGACTAATGACTTCTCAGGCGATTGAGAAGAGTGCAGATCCAATGGTCGCAAAAGCCCATTGCTGTCAGTTGATTAAAACTTTAGTCCCAAGGGCTAAGGGATGAAGTGGTGACCAGAAGCGTATTCACCTAATTGAAATTCAAGAAGGGTTCGCGATAAGGGGATACGGCAGATCCCATAATCCCTCATTTCATAAACTCTAGTCCGAAGGTATATCGTTGAAAATACAGGCCTCTTAAATCAGCATTTTTGAACTGCAGATCTGACGGTCTCAGTAATGATATTGGCCAGACCAAGAGGGTATCGAGTTATCGAAGTACAGACCCAAAGAAAGTTCAATAACTCAAATGAAGCCTATAGTGTCGGTTGCTGAACATACAGTTTAATCCCCAACGGCTAAAGGTTTGAAACAGTTGAAGTCACAAGGTCTCTCGGATACTCGAACTGCAAGACCTGAAGGTTCTCAGAACTTAACTGCCGTATATTCGCGAGGTTCTAATTGAAGTTCAGGCAGAAGTTAACGATGCAGCACCGAGGCACTGGGACATAGTCTGGCAGGCCCCCAGTGTGCCCAGTTTTTGAACTAAAAGCTTAAACGCTGAACTCAAAGATTGAACTATAGCCAGAAAATAGTCTCTATGATTGATCCTACATGGCAGAATGATTTCCTGCAAAGATACGAAAAATGTCCTAGCTTGATCAAACTCGCGCTACTGCAGCTTCAGGAAGTCTCAGAAACTGATGGCTAAGGAGGTATCTATGATTGAAATGCCAGGATCGTGGGTCTTAGTAGTCGAAGATCTCAAGTTGATGGAATGGTCTACAGGCCAGATGTGATTGGATTAAACAAATCCGAAGAGACCTCATTTATTTAAACTGCAGAACGCCCGAGAGACCCGTTGATTAATCTAAAGATCCGACAGGTCATGATTTTAGGAATAAAATAAATAGAAGCAGTTTCCAAGACTATCAAGGTATTGAAACCAAAAGGCCAGAAGCCTTTCAATGATTGAGTCCCACAGCACCAAATGGTTTCACTGCAGACGTACGCGAATTTTCCCGCAAAGTTGAAAGACACTGGAAACTGAGAGTCTCAGTAACCTGAAGCCGATGACTAAAGAGGTATCTAACAAGATTGAAAATATAGGATCGTAAGACCCGAGTTAATGAATGATGCTAGAGGTCAGATGGATTCTGCAGTGAATCGAGAATCTCATTGATTAAACTGTAGTTGAAGATAGTGATTTTAGTATAATACTATAGGGTATAAAGTTAGACCAGCGGGTACGAGTGGCGTTGAACTAAGGCGCAGAAAGTCTCAATGAATAGATCGAGTCGGTTTCACTGCAAGAGCCTAGAGCCTCAAGTTGATGAAAGCTGAACTCCTCAGAAACGTTAAATATTGAAACTGATATAACTACAGAGGTCTCTATGATAGAGAATTCCATGGTGGAGACATCAAGTAGTCGAAAGCTGCAGACGGGAAGGTCCCTAGTTGATGGAAGCTCTAGCCACGAGGGTACTCGCTAGAAAGTCCTTAGTGATTTAGACTTTCTTAGCGAGTACCCTCGGGGCTATAGTTCATGAACTGAGAACCTTCCCGTCTGCAGTTCGACTACTGAGGTCCGTCGAATCATGGACCGCCTCGGTAGCGTAATCAGTTGCAATAATTGAGTTCATGAGTTCAGTTCATCAACTGGGGCCTTAGGCTGCTGCATGAAACTGACGTGGCCATCGACCCTTGATGATCTTTGTGTGGAGGTCCGAGGTCCTCATTGATTAAATTGCAGATGCCGAGAGACTCGTTATTAAGCTACAATCCGAAGGTCGTAATTTTGCTATAAATATAATAGAGCAAATCCTCAAAAGTATCAGTGATTGGAACTATAGGCCGTGAAAGATCTCATCGGTTGAATACTACAATGCTGTCTCAGTTGATCAAATGGGATTCCTGAGAGTCTCAGCAATTGAACTGATGGCTAGAAGGACTGTTTAGTAGTCGAAGGTCTTCAGTATGAATCACGATCTACATGTGAAGATGATTTCATTGGCAGACCGAGGTTCTCTAAGGTAAACAACAAATCCGAGAGACGCAATTGATTAAACTGCAGACCCGAAGAATCCAATGATTTTGGTACATACATAAGTTAGATCAATCCCAAGGGTATCAGGGATTGAACTACAGGTCCGAAAGTCTAGAGGAAAGAATAGAGGATCTTATCAGTTGAAGAATGATCGACAGGCATAATGGTTTCACTGCAATTGAATTGATGGCTCGGAGGACTCTATGATTGAAATGTAGGATCGAGGGTCTTAGTATTCGAAGGTCTTAGTTGATAGCTAATCTATAGGTCAGAATCGTTTATTGTACACCGCAAGATCCGAAGTTCGTAATTTTGCTATAAATAAATAGAGCAAAATCCCAAAAGTACACAGCGATTGAATTATACGGTCTGAAGATTCATCGGTTCAAATCACATGCTGTCTCAGTTGAGTCAACTGGATTCCTGAGTAAGTCTCAGCAATTGGAAAACTGATGACCCTAGAAGGACTCTTAAGCATCGGAAGGTCTCAGTTGATCACGATCTACATGTGAGATGATTTCAATTGCAGACCGAGTTCTCTAAGGTAAAACAAACAAAAATCCGAGAGACCGCATTGATTAAACTGCAGACGCGCGAAGTCATTGATTTTGGTAGCAACATAATCTAGATCATCCGCAAGAAGGGTAATCAAGGGATTGAACTACAGGTCGAAAGTCCTAAGAGGAAGAGAATAAGAGGAAAATCTTTCAGTTGAAGAATGATCGACAGGCATGTAATGAGTTGTCACTGCAAATTGAAATTGATGCCGGAGGACTCTATGATTGAAAATGTAGGATCGAGGGTCTTAAGTATCGAAAGGTCTTAGTTGATGAACTATCTAATAGGTCAGATGGTTTCATTGTACAGCCCAAGATACAAGTCGTATTTTGGCTATAAATAAATAGAGCAATCCCAAAGTTACAACAGCGACTTGAATTATAGGCCTGAAGATCTCATCGGTTCATTCAACATGGCTGCTCAGTTGATCAGCTGGCATTCCTGAGAGTCCAGCAATTGCAAGCTGATGACTAAGAAGGGACTGCTTAGCAGTCGAAGGTCTCAGTTGTCAACGATTCTACATGTGAGATGATTTCATTGCAGACCCGAGTTCTCGTTAAGGTAAACAAGCAAAAATCCGAAGAGACGCATTGATTAAACTGCAAGACGAGCCGAGAATCATGATGTTTGTAAGCAAACAATAATTAAGATCAATCCCAAGGGTATCAAGGATGTGAAACTAACAGGTCCGAAAGTCTAGAGGACCAAGAACTAGAGGATGCTTATCAGTTGAAATGAATGATGCGACAGGCATAATGGTTTCACTGCAATTGAATGATGGCTTCGGAGGACTCTATGATTGAAATGTAGGATCCGAGGGTCTTAAAGTATTCGAAAGGTCTTGAGTTGATGGAACTATCTATAGGTCAGATGGTTTCATTGTTAGCACCCAAGACCGAAGTTCGTAATTTTTGGCTATAAATAAATAGAGGGAATCCAAAAGTAGCACAGGCGATTGAATTATAGGCTGAAAGATCTCGATCGGTTCATCAACATGACTGTCTTCAGTTGATCAACTTGGATTCCTGAGAGTCCTCAGCAATTGAACTGATGAACTAGAAAGGACTCTTAGCAGTCGAAGGTCTCAAGTTGATCAAACGATCTACAGTGTGAGATGATTTCATTCGCCAGACACCGAGGTTCTCTTAAGGTAAAACAACAAATACCGAGAGACCGCATTGATTAAACTTGCAGACAGCCGAAGATCATGATTTGGTACAACATAATTAGATCAAAATCCCAAGGGTTCAGGGATTGAAAAGCCTACAGGTCGCTGAAAGTCACAGAGAAAAGAATAGAGGATCTTAATCAGTCGAAGAGTATCAGTTTGAGAGAATGATCGACAGGGCATAAATGGTTTCACTGCAATTGAATTGATGGCTAGAAGGACTCTATAATTGAAATGTAGGATCGAGGGTCTTAGTAAATTCAAATGCTCAGTTGAATTAACGTAATCTATAAAGGTCAGGGATGGTTTCATTGTAAGACCCAAGATCGCGAAGGTCGTAATTTTGCTATAAATAAATAGAGCAATCCCAAAAGTATCAGTGATTGGAACTATAGGACCCTGAAGATCTCATCGGTTGTGAGTCTGAAAGCATGCTGTCCTGTCAGTGAATCAACTGGGATTCCTGAGAGTCTCAGCATTCTGAACTGATGGTTCTGTTAAGGTAAACAAACCAAATCCGAGAAGAACTCATTGTATTAAAACTGCAGCACCCGAAGATCATGAGTGAACATAATTTAGATAATCCCAAGGGTGATCAGGGATTGAACTAGCAGGTCGCGAGTCTCGAATGAGTTGAATCTAGGCAAGCAAATGGTTTCACTGCAGTCCCAAATAGATCAGTTTGATCAACTGGATTCGCTGTTAGTGTCAGCCAATTGAATGATGCTAGAAGGACTCTATGATTGAAATGTAGCGATCGAGGGTCTTAGTATTCCGGAAAGGTGCTCAGTGTGAAGTGAACTAATCATATAGGTAAGATGGTTTTAATTGCCAGACCAAGGTTCTTCGATTGATCGCCCATGCCAGTTGTGTTGCGACTGGCAAGACCCGATGGTCCCAGCTACCAGAACTGGACTCTGAGAGTCCTGAGTAATTGAACTGATGAAAAGGAAAGTCTCTGTGATTTGAAAACAGAATAAGAGGATCTTATCAGTCGAAAGGCATCAGTTGAAGAAATGATGCGAGTCAGACATAATGGTTTAAACTGCAATGTGAATTGATGGCTAGAAAGGACTCCTTCATGATTGAAATGTAGGATTCGAGGGTCTTAGTATTCGAAGGTCCTCCAGTTAATGCACTATCCATTAGTCTAGATGGTTTCATTGTAGACGCAAGGCTCTCATTGATCGCCAGGACACGTGGTTTCACTGCAGACGCCGAGTGGTCCCACTGACCAAGTGGACTTCTGACAGTCTGAGTAATTGGAACTGATGGATATAGGAAGGTCTCTGTGATTTGAAATACAGAATCAGAGGATCCTTTATCAGTACGAGGTATCAGCTTGAAGACATGATCGACAAAGGCATAATGGTTTCACTGCAACTTGAATTGATGGCTAGAAAGACCTCTATGATGTGAATGTAAGATCGCAGGGTCTTAGTATTCGAAGGTCTCAGCTCAGTGATGAAACATATCTATAGGTCAGATGGTGTTTCATTGTGACCCAAGTTCTTCATTGATCGCAGACCACAGTTGGTTTCACTGCAGACCCGATGGGTCCCAGCTGACCAAGTGGACTTCTGAGAAATCTGAGTAATTGAACTGATGGACAGGAGCGTCTCTATGATCCATATGCATTGAATCGAGGCATCGCAGTGGTCAAACTGGTAAGAACCTGAAGATCTCAGTGATGAAACTCTTAGTCGAGGGTTATAAGTAATTTGAAACATCTTACTATAAATACAGCTAGATGATCACTTGGGAACTGGAGTTCCCAAGTGTGTCAGTGATTGAACTACGAGGACAATAGGTTGAACTGCAGAGACTTTATGGATTGACGTGTGTTCTTTTTTATGGTTGATTGCTAGAATTGAAGAATTATTCGAATTTCTCTGGTCCACAATCTCATCTCTCAAGTAACTTTTGAACACGTATTCCGCCCTCTCTCTGCTAAGCCTTACTTGAAAGCTCACTTGCTTTCATTCCACTTTGGCCTGGTTATATCGCCCGCACAAAGAACCACACTACCGCGTATTTATTAAAGAGCTTATCGTTTAAGCAGAAAAATTATTCTGCAAGCAAAAATTTCATATATTGTCCACAGATTGACAACAATAAGCTTCTACTGATTAAACTTCCTATCTTCATAACTATGTTATATGAAGAATCATTTGCACATTACGCACTGTACAATTTCAAACCCATGAGTGGTAGTAGATTTGATAAGAAATCTAAAAAAATGGATTCCTAAATGGATGCAATGTTTGAGATTTCACAAATTCATTGCATCATCAATCATCATTGGTACAATTTCCAATGCCAATCGACAAAAAAAACGAAAGTGACGCTCCTCTTTAAGCGAGACATTATCTTTTTTGACATTTTAAGCTTTACACTTACGCCGACTATATCTCATTTTCCAATGTCATTCCATTAGGAAGCAAATGTCCTCTGCCTCTTCAGTGCTGTTTTCAAATCGCAATCTAATTATGGAAAAGCTATACAGAGAGCGTAATAAAAGTACCCTACTTGTTGTGTAACATGCCACAGATAATGTAAGTGTTTTCGTTGTGTTGTGGTCTATTCAATAACGCTTAAATGGCCATCTAAAATATGATATTCAGCGCACACTTTGCATATCTCAAAAATTTCCACAGAGTGCGTGAATTCTGGTACAAAGAGAAACATCTAGTTTTACTTCCTTCCTTCCTTCATGCTTTTCGAAAACACAAAAGCTAAAAACAAACAAATACACTTTCTTCACAATGTCCTATCCCCAGCAGTAGCCAGCAACAGCCGCATTCATCCTCTCAGTACTACAGCCAAGCCCAACCAGACCGCCAAACGTACTTACGCATTACCAATTGAATTATTTAAATAAAATTTTATTGATTGTATGTTAGATTCTTGGGATGGGTGCGGAGAGTGAGATCAAGGCACAGCGGTCATGGGTATGATATTGGGGCTAGAATACAAACAATGTATCTCTAACACTCTCTTGCCGCCTTGCGGGTGTGAAATAAAAAACAACGGGAAATTTATTCGAGCAGAGGAGTGTTTAACATTAAATCAATTTTAATGTGTCCCTTAGAGAGAGACGGAAAAAATCAAGCGCATATCCTAAGAACATATTCTTTCCATGGTGTCAAATCAAGGATACCGATATTTCAATTTGCGGTCTATTTAGGCATATAATATTGGGGCAAAAATTTTGTCTAATAAAGCCTACGAGAAATATTTTAGACAACCAGCAACAGCAAATCGTCGAATCGTTAACTTTTTGGTTATACCATTTAAACGAAATATTTTCTGGTATGTGTCTCTTTGAGCCTCCATGGATATGAACATACACAAAACAGTGTGGTGTAATATGATACTTTATCGATAATCCTTTAACTCATATCCCCTTTGCTGATGGCTTAAGGCCAAAGTATTTTTGTAAATGCCAATTTGTTGGAGAAAATTGTGAAATCTATCGATTACAGTTGTATAGCACCGAGAGAAGTTGTAAAAGTTTTTGTAAAGTGGAAGAATAGGAGGATACAAGGGTGGGAACTCTTCTTTTAAAGGCATTCTTGGTTGACGCTTGCTGAGTGCGATGTTCTGAGTCTGTTGGAATGTCGTAGTCTGCGGACGAAATGTCTGCTTGCCCAGGCCTTAATACTACTTTTAGGACAATTTCCGCAAACTAATCGCTTTGTGTGTCCGATAAATACGAAGGGGAGCGAACATCGGCGCTACGGCTGCCTACACCATTCCGATCGGCGACGCTTGAGTTCGCCGTACGGGTATCATCCTTTGAAGTTTGAACACACAAAGGAAATAGAGTTGTTGCTGTGCGAATTGTGAGATTCGGAATGTTGAACCCAACGGTTTGGATCCGGGTCGAACTCATCCAGATGCCTGCTACACTTTCTCACTTAATAAAGACAACAAGCGGCGATCTCCTTGGCGAGACCTGGATGCTGAGATAGTGAGTTTTCTTTCCGGATCTCGTTCGTCTTATTTGTTAGCCTCGTTTGCAACTTATCGTTACAAGCTCTCTCCAAACATCCCTGAAGAACTTCTCTTCAGCCGGCACTGACAAACTTACATAAACGCCTTTTTAAGCATTCTTGATTTGATGCGTTGTCTGAATCGCGAATGGTATGGATTTTTTATCGTCCAGCAGCCATGAGTTTTGCCTTCCCGGCATCTGTTCATCCCTTATTGTCAACCTTGAACTTCAAAGGAAGTTCACATGAAATCTTCTAGGGATCCGACCCGTTTCAACTCATATTTTCGAAGCCGTCCCAAGACAATCCCTGAAGAACATCTCTTCAGCTTACCGGGATAACGAGGTAACATCCTTAAAAGTTCAACGCCATTTCTCCTCGCTTATTAAAGCCAACAAGCTTGTCGATCTCTTTGCGAGACTCCTGAGAATCCCGTTCCTCATAACTGTTTACTTGATCACTTCCATAGTATAAGGATGCTTCGACATTCATGTCGGATGAATGGCGAGCTGTTGAACTCAATATTTACGAGCCCTCGTTAAGAAATTCCCAAAGATTTCTTTTCAGCCGTTCACTGACGTTAGGTTAAGTGGCAGCACGTACGTATCGGCTCACTAGACAATTCAGTCCATTGGTAATACACACATTGGTGAACTTCTCTCTTATCACTGAGTGCCTGCCCGATTCCATGTTAAGCTCAATGACAAGGGACCTCCTTTTATAGCCGAGTCCGAACGGGTTCCACATTTACAGTGAGAACACTAGAAAGCTTGAACCCCTCTGAAATGTCACCACATACGAGGTGGGATAATCCACCGCTGAAAAACTTGTTGGTGTTCGGTCGAAGCAGGAATCGAACCCCCGACCTTGTGCATACAAGGCGGGCATGCTAACCATTGCACCACGGTGGCTCCCGTCACTGACGTTGGTAGTGGAGTAATGGGAAACTCAAAATCTCCTTTTTAATCCATTCTTGGATTATGCGTCCTGAATACGATAGTGCTGAGTTCTGTTGGAATTTTCATAGTGTGCAAACTAAAGGCCGATGGTTGCGAGCAGGGAGCGACCATCGATCGTTACGGTTGCCTACACCATTACGACGCTTGAATTCGCTGTACGGGTATCAACCTTTGAAGTTTCACCCCGAACTCCCAAAAGAAAATGGAGATGTTGTCTTATCGTTTCAGAATCGTGAAGCTCCGTATCGTCGACCACAGCAATTTCGACACAAGACTGGACTCTCCAGATGGCTGCGCCACTTTTTATTAAAGGCTGCAAGCTGGCGATCTCCTTGGCGAGACTCTAGATCCTGATATCCGGATCTCGTTCCTCTTTTCTGTCAACCTTGATGCTTCCATACGGGAGTTCGGATGATTTTTTTGGATCCAACCCGTTTCAACTCATTTTTTACGCGCCTCGTTAAGATATCCCCCTCAGAACTTCTCTTCAGCCGATGCTAACGTTGGCAATGGGGTAATGCCAAACTCAAAACCTCTTTGAGCTATGGTGCTGAGTCCTGTTAGAGTGTCCATGGTATGCAGCCGAAATGTTTGTTTGCCCAGGAACGGCAGCCCAGATGTCTCAGTTATTGAACTACAGTTTCTGAACTGCAGACCAGAAGGGTGATTGAACTACAAGCACAAGAACAACTCGAACTGTAAGCTCGAAAGTATCCACAGTGGCTCTGCAAGCCCATGGGACTGTGTAGATTGTAGTACAGGACCGTGGCTTTCAGGGTTTGAATTGCAGTCCCGAAGTTCTTTGGTTAAACACTTCAAACACGAAGATTTCAGGGCTTCTAGGCCCATGGGTCTCAGAGATTGAACTGCTAGCCCATGGACATCAGTCAG
>PGFW01027108.1:45873-56672 GCA_003123925.1 Haematobia irritans
GCTGTAAGCTTTTCTAGCTTTTGCAAAAACTTTTTGAAATGCTGCAGCAAAGCATTTTCAAACGTTACACGTTCCAATGTAGCTTTTCGAACCGTTTGCATTTTTGTATCGATTTGTCCCACTCTGTATTCGGGTAGAATGTCCTTAAAGATTTCCGTCAGGGAAACAATCGCTACTTTTCTAACTGTCAAAATATTCGGCGCTCCGGTCTTATCGGTTTCGTCCATCAATTCAAACAATGCATGAAAATTGCGCATTTTGTCTTCGGGTTTCTCTAAAATGCCCGAACAAATAATGCCTATACGATATTTTTGTCTTTCAATCTCCTGCTGACGGGCAATTAATAGATCAGTTGTGGATACCATTTTCTTTGCCACTGCAGATTTTATTGCACTCGCATCCTCATCATTTACCACATCATCATCACTATCTTCAAACTCTTCTTCAGCCGATTCCCCACCGGCTTCTTCTCCTTCTTCACCATCTTCCTCTTTATGAACTTTTGTAATCTTGGGTTTAGGTTTATAATCCACCTGTGTGGTACGGGTAATAATTTCACCATCTCTACTTTTGAAAGGTAACAAATCCACTGTTATTTTCTTGGTTGAATCTTCCAAAGCTGTATCCTCGGCAAATTTCTTTTCTAAACCCACAGCATGTCTTAAATCCTCATCATCGCCTTCTTCAGCTGCTGCATATTTACGCTTGCGATGTTTGCCTCTTTTCATTTCTAAATATTCCAAATCTTCTCCATCCAACATATCGGCCACATTATCCAATAGTTCATCGTCATCGACATCGTCACCTGGTTCTGTCATGGGCATTCCCATGGATTCGCGCTTATTCTGTTTCTTGCGTTGGAAAACATCATCTTTCTTTCGAGCCTTTTGTATAAAGATATTTTGGCCTTTTTCCTTGGCCGCCTTCTGTTGTGCTAACTTTTGTTGCTGTTGTTTTGTAAGGGGAGTCCTTTTCTGTTTCAAATGTGCTGCACGTTTCACAGATGAAATCTTGACCTTTTTCTAAAAACGAAAAACACAAAAGAGTATTTAAACACATTCCCCCAAAAGCCGAAATACTTACAGTTCCCATTTTATTTGCTATCAAATTCAGTTATCTCCAAATTTCATTAAAATTTGACTATTCCTACAAAAAATTCTTGAAACCTGTGGGAAACGAAAACAAATGAATGACGTTTCTCTAGCACATGTCCGACAAAAAGGTCGACCTAAACTAAGAGCGTTCCATCTGTTTTCATTATAAATTTTACACCGAGCGTAAATAATAAGAAAAGTAAAAATCTCATGTACGCCGATAAAACAGTTTAAACTTGACAACACATGTTTCACTTACGTTTTTATGAGGAGATAATGCATATTAGCGATAACTCCCTTGTTGAAATTATTGTTAAGAAGCATCCATTTTTTTTTGTTGAATATAAACGAAATTTTAGGTCGGATCCAAATTTTCGGTCAAGATCATAACTGTTGAAAGCATTCTAATTTGTATATGCCAAAATCTGCAAAAAAACACAGGGAACATTTGGAATAGTTTTGTCATTTATTTATTATAAACGAAATTTGGCGATACTACTATTTTGTAAAGATCGGTATACACCTCCAGCGTTATTTCCGCCAATCATAAAAATACATCGATATGTTAGCGAAAATTATACGGGACGTTATTATCGAATGTAAACATTTTGCTCCCGTCTGTCATTTATTTCCTTTGGAGATAACATATAATCTTGATAGCATCGTCGTAACGAGTCTTTTCTTGCAAAAATATCTATGCATTTCTCATGTGTAGTACAAATTTCGTTACGAAAATTTAGCATAACTATATAACTTGCACTCAAAGTTCGAGACCAAAATGTAAAATGCTCAAAATGTAAACAATCGATAACAACGCTTTTGGGAACTGTAGATAATGTCTATGTATTTCTAATGAACTTTAAGCTAGCTACGGATACTCCTACCAAAATTAGCATTAAATTTCTATAATGGAAAAATTGGGGTGAACTTTTTCTGTGATTTCTTTTTATTTGAAAGCAATGGTATGTTGACTTTACATTAACTTGGAGCCTTACGTCGTGATGACTAATTACCGCCTTTGATACGGAACGAAATTAAATTAATTTGAACCAGCATTTCGCCATAGCGGCTATTGGCAACCCTTAAGTAAATAAATAAGAAATATTCCTCGTAAAGCAGCAGCATCAATTGAAAACAACTTTAGGAAGAGAATTCAGCATGGGAAGACGTAAATCGAAAAGAAAGCCACCACCAAAAAGAAAACATATTCAGCCTTTGGATTTACAATTCAATTGTCCATTTTGCAATCACGAACTCTCTTGTGAGGTAAAAATGGATAAGGGACGAAATACGGCACGTATTTCTTGTCGTATATGCTTGGAAGAATATCAGACCTCTATAAATTTTCTGTCGGAACCACTGGATGTATATAACGATTGGGTAGACGCCTGTGAAAGTGCAAACTAACAAAAACATGTGCTACCATGGACAATTATAATTTAATATAAGTATTTTAAATATAAATCTTTTAGAATAATGCGTATTTAGTGTTTTGTTTCATGGGAGCTGTATTAGTTGTCAATGGTTGCCGAATCTATTCAAATGATTGTCAAATGGGGAGATCCATCAACTTACAAATTGCCATTTATCAAATTCGGGAGCTCCAGCAACTCACAAATATACGGTTGCTTAATTGGGGAGCTCCAATAAGTTAACTTGAAAATGTGGATAGTCTTTGATCTTTTAAATAACTACAGGTTTTACTTTACCCATTCACCTTACTGACATCTGCGATTATAGTCAGTCCAGACTTTTGGTGTCTATTTGCCGGTCATTATTTTCCATCGTACTTCGGATTGTCCACAAATTTGTCACAAAATATTCCTTTATAATACACCTAAAAATTCGCAATTTCTCACAATCGGTTCGGAGATAGCTTCCAAATAATTGTATTGACCGATATTTCTCAATTCGTAACCATCCCTCTTCAAATTTTGTCGGTTAAGGTGGGTATTAAGTTCGAGTTTAGCCGCTAATTTTCACTAAAGTGAAAACTAAATGAATAAAAACGTCATAAAATTATACATATTTGGCGCAGATTCCATTATAACTTGATGGGGAATATCCCAAAGCAAATTTTCACAAAGTTTATATTCCTTAAAATGGATTATTAAAGAAAAGTAATCGTGAAAAATGACGATTTTAGCGGCTAAACTCGAACTTAATACCCACCTTTAAAGTGGATGCTATTTTCTGTTTGTCCACCAAAACTCGATTGTCCTGTTCCAGAATATCGTTTGAAAACCTTTTTTTCTACTATATTTTTAAAAGCTCGTTTCGTCTGTTTGAGAAAACATTGCTTTTTAAGGAAAGTTTTCGTAAGAGATAGGTGTTAAGGCCATAAATTAAAAGTACACATAATGCCGATTTATCAAAACTTGACCACAAGCATGCCCGCCTTGCATACACAAGGTCGTGGGTTCGATTCCTGCTTCGACCGAACACCAAAAAGTTTTTCAGTTTTGGATTATCTCACCTCAGTAATGCTGGTGACATTTCTGAGGGTTTCAAAGCTTCTCTAAGTGGTTTCACTGCAATGTGGAACGCCGTTCCGACTCGGCTATAAAAAGGAGGTCCCTTGTCATTAAGCTAAACAATCGGGCAGCACTCAGTGATAAGAGAGAAGTTCACCAATGTGGTATCGCAATGGACTGAATAGTCTAAGTGAGCTTGATACATCGGGCTGCCACCTAACCTAAAACTTGTGTACCGATGAATGCAAACTATTAAGGGCAAAGCTTGCGAAAAATTTAATAGATTTACTTATAATACATATGTACAAATAATGAACAGAAAAAGTCATGATACCAATTGTAATCTCTCAAAACACATAGGAGAACTTTTAGTGCATTTTGCTTACCTGTTTCTATGCAAATATTATAAATAAATGTACCCTGCCGAAAGATGTGTACTACGTTCGTGTTTAAAGGCGAGTATTAAGTAGGCATTACCGCGCTAATTTGACCATTATTTCACGGTTACTTTCCTTTAATAATTCATTTCACCGAAAACAAACATTTTTAATATTTGCATTGGAACATTCCCCATCAAGATATAATAAAATTTGCAACAAGAAGATATAATTTTAGCCTGTTTTTTTTTTTTTTGATTTTAGCGGCTAAATTTGAACTTAATTCCCACCTTAATGCTAAAAATACTTTAAAAATATAACTAAATAAATGCCTTGAGCCTCTACTGTTTAAATTTTAAATAATAAAAAAATATGTATTTTAACACCAGAGAAATGTGTTAGTAGGGACAGCAGAAAGTCTGCTGAAAAAGGGACAATAGTCACTGTTTCTTGAAATAGCAAACATTTTCTGCTATTTTTTAAGCTCGATTACACTAAAACATATTTTATTTTGGCTAAAACAAATAAAAATGTCAACTTAGGAGTTATCCTAACATAATTAAAACAATATTTTATGGACATCTATAGTATTTGACCAAAAATCGGAATATTTATGGAATTGAGACATAACAGCAAACATAATGTTTGCTGATCGTATTTAGGAGCTTGTAAGTATATTACAGTGCAAAAATATACCAAAAACTACTTTTGGTTCTTAAATATGCTTTGGGGAAAAATTTATAAACCTAAAAATTTTATAAATTGTTGTTCATTAGGCCCTGAAGTACAAAAATATAACAGCAGACATCGACTGCTGTTTTTAGCAGACTTTTTTCTATGAGTGTATTTATGTATTAAAATCTTTATTATAATTACAAATTATAATAAATGTATAACAAAAAAGTATCTAGCAACTTGGGCTACCGGCTTATAAATGATAAAAATATGTATGTATTTTCCATTAGCGTAGCTAGACAATTTTCCTAGGGGGGGCTATAGCCCCCCTAGCTAAAAATTTATAGACTGAACTTATAGGTTCAATTAATGTTTTATGTCATAAAATTGAATAAAAAATTATACATCAAAATAACTCGACAATTAATTTATAATAAAGCAACTAAAAGTAGTTCCACACTTTTCCCAGCAAAAAAATTGTGAGTTGTTCTAAAGGCACAACTTTAAAAGTACTTCCAAAAATGTCCTCAATTATTTTAACTACACAGGAAGTTTTTTTACTTCATTTTTTTTCATATTTTAATGTGTAATTTTTTGTTTTCTTTTTTTTTCAAATAGTTTAAAAAAAGAGTAAGAATAAATAAATTGGTACAAATTATTCAAATTTTGCCACAAAACTGCTAAATCCATTATAGATAATCGATAATTTTTGGAAATTATTCGAGGAAAAACGTGTCACACAAGCGTCAGAATGCATTAAAAATCATAAAAACAATATAAAAATTATTTATTTGGGAAAATATAACAAAATTTTTTAATTCACATTCAAAACACTGAATTCGGATCTCGCCTTAAGAATTGATGCAAATTCATTGCAACGGCTGTTGAAACGGTGGACATTTGTCCTATGACAAGCTCATATTATTCATTGCTTCTCCGCCAATTTTGCACCACTTCTAGACCCAAAAAGAACATTTTCACTACTTTTTTGGCAACGCTTTTTCGCTGCATTATTAAGATATTAATTTATGAAAGAATAGTTTAATATCAATTACTATTTTTTTAATTAAATTGACTAAACTAAATCAATCATAAGTTCAACCACAGCTTTATTTCATAAATATCTGACTTCAAACATTGCCATCGGCAACTGCTACCACAAACCAAGTAATTCGATTGTTCATGAAAGTCTTTAGCGCAACTTTATGCGATTGTATATACTTTGTTTAATTTTTATAAAAATTAAAAAACTATTGACATTTATTGAAAAATGGAAAATCATAAATAGAGTTTCAAATTCTGGGGGGGGGCTACAATTTTTCTGGGGGGTTTAAGCCCCCTCCCCAGAGGGCTTCCTACGCTTATGGTATTTTCATATACTAAATACTAATTGTAAGATGTGTAAAGTCATTCTTGACACAATGTATGTTTGCATATTAAATCTTCAGTTTCATTGCGAAAACAAACATTGTACCCACCTTTATATCGCATATTTAACGTTCCACTAATTACGCTTTTCCACTAACTAAAAAACGCCAATTTTCCATCATTCACAAACAAATCAACAACAACACCAACATATGCCTTGTATGATTGGCTGACAGCAAAAGTGATCTAACCACAAAATATAGTACCGTGTGACATATATATTCCAGAAAAATATTGTATATTTCCAAGATCGGGTGAGTATTATTATTATTTGATTTAATTCGAGTTTTCCGCTAAGTTTCTTGCAATGTCGTTTTGCCCATTTATGTAAATAAAAATTAGAGTTTACAAGAGATGTTCTTATGTTGATGACGTCACAAAAGTTAAATGAAAATAAAAGCTTTGAACAAAGTCTCAAGCTTGAAGAAATCAGATAAATACTTTCGATAGCATATATGTGCCGATCCATCATTTGAATATATTTGAGAAAATATAGAAAATATTCGAAATTGTTATTGTGCGAATAATTTAAAATGTTCATATTGTGTTTTGGTTTATTAACATATTCGCTGCCAAGAACGAGTATACTCGGCATTTGTAAACTGGCGCTTATTGCCAAGACGTATATACTCGTCCACTTTTAAAAGAGATGCTGAGTTTCGGAATGCGTCTCGCTTTAATTGACATCACTTGATTGACATCACCTATCTACGACATTTGAATTTCCCGAATCGGAAAAAAGAAAACCGTTCAGGATAGATATGAAAATTTTAAATTATTTACTTTCTCCTCAGGATCCTCTATTTAATTTTGTCGTTGTATTAAATTTTTAACATCTTATACCCCATACACGTTACACTTCCAAAATCCACTTTAACCAGATTGCTACTGTCATTTGCCTTATAAAAAGGGATTTCAAATCCACGTTTATTAGATTTCGAGCCTAATGTGCATTCTGAATCCAGATTCGTAGATTAAATGTGCCAATTCCAAATTAGAAACCCGAGATTACTTTTGGTTTTTCATATATTTATAACATCTAGATCTGTATAAAGGGGCAAATATTATGCACTCTCAAGATGTATCATGATTAATAAATAATGTTAATATGATCATATTTGGGAAAATTGGTCGATGCACAGATATGGGATAATAGCGTTCGTCCTTGCCACATAAATATTTAATTTAATTTACTCTTTCATTCCGAATCCAAGCCGTAAGGCCATATTTGGAACCCATAAGCATTATAAGGTTAAATTATAAAATTAAAAAATCGATATAGATAGGGTTTTGGTACCGTACAACGAATCCTGCCTCTCACTCTGCCCTGTGACGCCAGTCCAACTGGAAAGCTGCAGTGTTATCACATATGTGAATGGGGAGGAAGCGACACCCATCGCATTATTTCCAGATCTTTACCAAAAAGCCGAACACTATAGTCAGCTCGATCGAGAAGCATGGCTAATTTTTTGTGTTGACTAAAATTTTTCATTATCTTACCAAATGGGAGAGAATTTTACCTCATAACAGACAATCGTCCACTGTCTCGAATTTTTCACCAACATGCAAAAACTCCAGCGATGACGTCATCAAGGTTACTTCGATACGCTTCATTTCTTCAAAATTTTAATTACAAAGTAGTGCATCGCAGAGGTGAACACAATACCAACGCGGATTGTCTGTCGAGAGCACCAATCGAAAGTTCATCAAAATTCAACCACTTTTTGGATGAAGAAGTGAAGAACATCCAAGATCAAACTATCAATCAAATTTCTTCTACTACGGTGACAGCCGCAACCATAGCAAAAGAAACGGATCGAGACCCTGAACTTTTACAGTTTGGAAGAAGAACCTCCTGAGCGGAAAGAATGTGGATCCAAGTTATTCAAGTGCAAGAATGGATTGTATTCCGGGGGCGATCGTGTTGTAATACCTCTCAATCTTCGTTCAATTATTCTCAGCGAACTTCACCATACGCATGCTGGCATAGTCAAAAAGAAACAGTTGGCCAGAAGTCTTGGACTTTGAAAAGGCATAAGATGCGAAATTGAAAATTTGTGAAATCTTGCCAGAAAAATGCGCAATAGTGAAAGAAAGAATCCAGCCAAAGTATATCAGCATCATCAATGGAAGAACCAGGTGAGCAATTTTCAAAGTGGCACATTGATTATGCTGGCCGCCTTTTCAAATCATTACTTTTTGTATTGGATGGATGCTAAGTCAAAATGGCCGGAAGTATAAGGATTAGAGAAGCTCCAACCCACTGAAAAAACTATAATTTTTTATCAAAATATGTTTTCCGGCCACTCATGTTTTACCCAAATTTTGGTTTCGGTAAACGCCACAATATTTCAAGTAAAAGATTCCAAAGATTTTGTAGCCGAAATGGCTATATACCAAAATTCATTGCGCCTGGCCAAATCCGCGACTAATGACTTGCAGAAAGATACTCGCAATCGTTTGAAATACAAACTGAAAGCGATAGAAGAAGATAAAGCCACTATATTTGAAAAAGTTTTCAAGAATTGTTTATCGTTACAGAGCAACACCTTAGCAGATGGTAGAGTCGCAGCTTTATATATACTTGGTAGAGAATAAGAATTAAATTGACGCTAATTCGTCATGGGAATAAATTATAATGCTTGCTCCTTCACCTACTTAAAAGGCGCAATAAGCCTGGAGACAGGTGCAAGTACGGGGTACGAATAAAATAAACCTTCATGGAATTCTGGAAGTGTAAAAGCAAAGTTTGGAAATCTTCATTAACCATATAAAACTCGACAATGAATATGAGCCTCAACCCACATCAACAAAATTTACAATTCCAACGTGGAAAGCACCTAGAAACCGTAACGTTTGGACTTGGCGCCCTAAACCAAAGCCTGTATGTTGAGGAAGTCCGAATTGAATGTCGTGTGACAAATCCTGGCAAATGTTGCAACTCTACACCAAGCTACAAGTTCAACAGCAAACAAACCGATGGAGTAGCCACACCAACTAAGTAAGATCGAGCCGCATAAGAAGGCCCTTCCAGCTCATTTTTCAGACCACATCCGTTTTTAGCCTGGGAGACTATAGTGTCGTTAATGGACATGGTAACCTTGTTATTCTATGTAATAGTATCTCGTATCTGTTACTAACAGAACCCGTATTTACACTCGTTACTTTTTATTCTCTCACTATAATGTAATCTTTTATCATGGAATATTCATTCGTATCCAATACTTCAATTGTACAACATCTTTCCATTGTAACCATTATTGAATAAATAATTAATATTATTGTTAATCTATTTAACGCTGTTATACAACTTTTGACATGTCCAAATTTAATTAAGAGCTTTAGTGTGATCTTATATAAATATATTTGCAAAATCTCGAAAAAATGATAAACGTAATAATGTTCGTATTTTTACGAACATTATTACGACGGATCCTACCAGTGGTCCCTTCGTTGAAATCGACACACATATACAGAAAAAATCTCACCAAAATATTTGCAATTAAAAAGTTGATTGAAGTTGAAAATTTTTTCAATTAATTGAAACAATTAACTTTTTAATCAAAGTAATGGCCTCTGTTTTTTGGGATGCGCATGGAATAATTTTTATTGATTATCTTGAGAAGGGAAAAACCATCAACAGTGACTATTATATGGCGTTATTGAAGCGTTTGAAGGTCGAAATCGCGGCAAAACGGCCCCATATGAAGAAGAAAAAAAGTGTTGTTCCACCAAGACAACGCACCGTGCCACAAGTCATTGAGAACGATGGCAAAAATTCATGAATTGGGCTTCGAATTGCTTCCCCACCCACCGTACTCTCCAGATCTGGCCCCAGCGACTTTTTCTTGTTCTCAGACCTCAAAAGGATGCTCGCAGGGAAAAAATTTGGCTGCAATGAAGAGGTGATCGCCGAAACTGAGGCCTATTTTGAGGCAAAACCGAAGGAGTACTACCAAAATGGTATCAAAAAATTGGAAGGTCGTTATAATTGTTGTATCGCTCTTGAAGGGAACTATGTTGAATAATAAAAACGAATTTTGACAAAAATAATGTGTTTTTCTTTGTTAGACCGGGGACTTATCAGCCAACCTGTTAAGTTGATCATTGCATCGAACAGCGAACTTTTATGTGTGATGAGTTCAGAGGTAATTGTTATACAAACCATTATTCGTAGGGTGTAGCTTACCACAGCGTATGTAAATTTTACAAGCACGCCAATCCTTGCATTTACATCGTACGAAATTATTTTGACAATTTAATTCATCATTCTAAAAACTTGAAAACAATAAGTCCACTTAGACTATAATACTCATCTATATAAACCCTAAATCGCCGGAATATAATTCGGAATTTGTATTCCTTTTATTCTTTACAGCATAATTTTTATTGTAATATTTTTTTTAATCGATAGTAATGTTCCTTTTTACGAATGTTGACTTACCCCTAGAGATAAATTCCTTTTAATTTTTTTTTGCTGTTTTTATACTTCATACACATTAGGCCCGAAATCTATTAAAAGTGGATTTTAAATCCCTCATTTATAAGGCAAACGACAGTTGAAATCCAGTTAAAGTGGATTTTGGAAGTGTAATGTGAATGAGGTCTTAAGCATAATTGTATTTTCTTTGTCATTTATTAATTGATTATATTTATTTAATACATTACTTTTTTCTGTTGGCATACTTTAATTTTTTTTATATTCTCTTTAATAAAATGAATGTATTTCACCTTAATTAATAATAATAATA